>JABFDZ020000045.1:7109990-7155364 GCA_019775955.2 Pollimyrus isidori | reverse complement strand
GGCAAATAATATCCCTCATCTCTTTTAACACTATAGGTAAGATGCCATCAGGGCCCTGTGATTTATTTATTTTGAGCCTAGCTAGGCTTTGCAAAACATCAGCTTCAGTTATATATATATATACATATGTTATAGATGATGCTGGATTAGTAAGAAGAACAGATAAATTCCTAGTGTCATGTTTGTTGCAGGATATTGCATGACTGTACAGCAAAGTGTTTGTCTTAATTAGGCAGTTACTCTAATTAATAGGAATATCCACACACGTTTAGCTATATATTATAGGTGTAATAGTAGAGAGTCAAACCAACACTACTCTGGAACCCCACCATCATGTTTAGATCTATCTGATACCACCCATTTTTTAGAAAATAAAAAAGATAAATATATGACCCAGCAGTTGTCAGCCCTTCTGCTGTCCATTGACAAATAGGACAGTGCACTCTGGGTTTCACTCAACATTTGACAGGAAACAGGCCGTGGTCAAAGTACTGGATGACTACATTTCTCTTATTGAGACAGTGCCCTTATACCTGGGCCTTTGCATTTCTGAAACATGCAGATGTAGAAAGTTCAAATCCAGACCAAGATTTTGTTCCAACCAACCACTTCACTATAAAGAGTATTCAACCACTTGGTTAAAACAAAATCTGGATTTGTACTTTCTGGACCTGACCTGAACTTTCCACCTTGGATTATGATGACAGTAACTCCTTGCACTAGAAATTATACTCTAAACTTGAATTAAAGATATTAGGTATAGATGACACAAGACTGTTATTCATAAAAGACTGAGAAATATGTCACTCAAAGATACAATATGTAGGTCAGATATATTTCTTTCATTTAACTGGCTTCATTGTTACCAGTTTGGTTGATTTACATGTAATGCTAATATTTGACTATTACAGAATGTATTCCTTTAACACATAGAGTCAGAAAAAAACAGAAAAAAATGATCCATGAATTTCATTTACTAACACTATATACTATATTGTTTTTTACTGCATAGCTTTTTTTAAATTGAATCTTCCAAATTATTTCCAGCTGTATATGAAACCTCTGCAACAGTTTGTACTAGAAATTAATTGCACAAACACATCTGGCTTTTACTCGGCTCACTGCACTGCCTATACATCAAAGCCCATATAAATTTAAATATATGCTCTATGCATTGAATGTAATACCATTCATACTTCCTACCATACCATTCCTAAGAATCTTGCACTTTTTTCTTAAGAGATCTTCAGTCCTCATCGCTCCACATTTTAAATGTGTTGACATTTAATGCTGGTTAAGCATTATTCAAATATGTAAGCTAGCAGAGTTTTGTCCCAGTTGAGCTCCCAGTTGATGAAATAACTCTTGGTGAGGATTCAAATATACTTCTCATATTACTATATAAAGTTCAAATCCAGCAACTAAATAGCTGATCCTATTACTGAAGCTCCTATTTAGAGAAACTTTGTTACATAATGGTTTGTGACTAAATTAAGTCACCGCTGTCAACCTGTGTGATTTAGCATTGTTAGATCTTCATGGTTGCATATTTCCAGTGCCTCACATAATTTTATTTTGAGAGCACAGCACAGACCAAACCCTCATCACTCGTTATTTCTGCAGAAATCATCCATATCTCCAGCAATTCTCATTAACCACGTTCTCAGGGCAATTTCTATGGTAATCACTTGACCATGTTAGCTAAGCTGTCATGATACTTTATAGTTATTTATGTAAACATAAACTGGTAAATCTACTGAATTACGGAACAGTATTATCCAACAGTTTTTTTTTTTAGCGTACTATACAAAAGTTTTTGCATCCCTTAAATGTAGTTTAATCATTTTCAAAGACTGCACGATGCATCACAGCAAACCTGTGTGATCGTGTTTGTGGTGATTTCTATAATAGTGAACACTGAAAAATTTAATCAAAAGTGTTCAGAAGGTGTTTGATCCATATCTGTTGCCAAGATGAATCAGACAGGATTTAACTGTTATTATATAAAAGTTTGACTACAGAAAGCTTCAATGTTTGTGAATCTTGCAGTGCATGCTCTCTTATCTTTTTGTGTTTTATTTGTCAACTAGCATCATGATTTAAAGTAGTTCTAGGCAATTCATCAGCGATTTATTAACAAGAGTCTGCTGCAGATCATGTCGATCTTGTATGTTATATAAGGGCTAGAAAAAAATATGGATTTGCCAATAAGGACTAGTGTGGGGGATGGGTGTGTGGGGGATGGGTGTGTGGGGGTGGTGGTCTGTAGCTATGTTTCTCTCCAACCACGGCAAAGCCTAACTTACCAAGAGCTACCTTTCTTTGATACCTGTACAGTTATTCAGGTAGTATTTCGTTTTCATTTGCTCAAATTTAAAAAAGTTTCCAATTTAGGCTATATCAACTGCTGTATAAGGCTGCATTCTGTACCTGGGAAAATAATATCTATCAACATTATAAATGATAACAATGCCCAACAAAAAGCAACGTTTTAAATAAATGTTAAATTTGGGGGCAAATCTTTGCAAGAAAACAATAATGAAAAACAATGAAGATATTAGTATTAAAAGTAAATTGCTGTATTAGTACATTTCGATAGTGATTTGGGGTCTTGAAGCACTTCAAGTCTGCCTCCAAAAAAACATTTATTGATACATTTTATCCCTGAAGTTGAATAAAACACACCCAGAAAAATCCCATGTCCTCGTTTATCAGTCTTAACCATTTCTTGGGGATTTTTCAAGATCACAATTATTGAATGCATCTATCTTTTGGTTTTTTCTGTGGAGCCAGAGACAGAGATGGATTGCAAAAGCCAAAAGATTTAAGATCTTTCTAAGTCCAATAAACCAAGGCTGACAGCTCTTAATTCTTTTAAATGTTAACTGCTGTTAATCTCTAAAATATATTTTCAAACACACACATTGTTTTAGCTAAAGGAATACTGGCCTTACTTTTAAAGGTTATTATACTTATTAAAAATTTAAATGTTATTTGTTAAAATGCCTTTTAAGAAGCACATAACTGGATAATGTAATGGCAACTGTAATGGCTATAAAATGATGAATACTGCATTGTTTCTAAGGACAATTGATTTGACTTGATACTGGAACATGCATTAGGTTCTGTGTATTAGAAAGCCAAGAATTTATATTGCCTTACCAAAAGTATTAAGTAATACTGACCCTAAACATATCCAGTTTGGGAAACATTTGGTAATTAGAAAAAATCCCTGGGATCAATAAAATATAAAGTATAAATTATTTTACATGCTGAATCCTGGGGTGTAGGAAGGAAAGTAGGTGGCCCTGACAAAATGGACACGTTTGTCGATTGGGACCCCCTCAAGTCCAGGGCCCAGAAAACACTATTTTGCACTTCCATATAAGATGCCAAACTGCCATTCGCTGTCAGAGTACTTGTACTTTGTGCACTGATAATAAGGTTGAGCCTTAAAAAGTAGGATGAATGACAACACATAGCTGCTGCAGTAAATTCCATCAGCGCTACAAGATGGCCATAAAAAAAGCAGCCAGATCTGGAAGATGGAAAAAAAGAAATGAGTTTTTGTGCACAGGGCCCGTGTGACTACAATTATCAGGGGCAAAGCCACATGCATATATCATGTATAATAGGGGATGCCCTATTGTGTACTGTTGTGCCACAGCAGCTGGAAGATACTGATGTGGTCCGTGAATCTCGAAATGAACCAATCATAAGCTGACCCAAACAATCAAGCTGCTATATTTGTCAATGTCATGTCAACATTACAGATGACTTGCACCTTAATAGAATGAAATGGCTTTCGATTGACAAAAGTACCTTAAATAGCACTCATTTAATTGTTTTCATCAACTGCTGTATGCATTACTGTTTATAGATCAACTTGAGGTGCCCTTATCGCAATGTCAGTGCAGTCGATTGCCTCAGTTACATTAGGAAAGCTGAACATCACTGCAAATATAGTTTTTACGATTGCCTGTTTTTCCAGGGGTATAGGAACTAGGGGGGATATAGGGGCTATTTAATCGGTTTCAGTTGCTCCCCCTAAAAAAAGATCTTTGTTTTTAAAATTACTAATTTGTGTCCCCTTTAATCAAACTTCCTCATACACTGTTTTGTTCATTCACAGGGTAAGGAAACCTATAGTTGATGCAAAACAAACAAAGTGCAAATACATCAGACATAGTGTAAGCAGTGAACAAATAAGTAAAAATAACAAGAACGTGTTCCCTTTTAATCTTTCTGTTTACATAATCATTAGCAAGAACGTCATCATGCTGAGTTACATTCTCATGACTATAGGCTATACTGTAGGATTCTATACATGGATCCTTGAATGTATAATTCTGACCGCTAATTCACATTTAGTGCACCTATTGCCAGTTACAGATATTTTCATTATCATGGGAAGAGGAGACAAAACATGAATTGATTTACAGAAATAAATGGACACAAATAAAAGTTCCAACATTTCCAAGTGGGCAATTATTTTTTCTTTTAATGATGAAATCATGCAAAGTTTGAGGAATTTTGGCCCTGGAATCTGTATGTCCAGACCAATGAACCCTTGCCCCTGCTGAATGTTTCTGTTTACCATTGCAGTGTCCCCAGTCACGATTCGGATGTTTCTTCTTGGTAAGATCAGAGGCACAGGTGCTGCCGATGCCCCAAGCTCTGTAAGTCATTTGAGGTGGACAGCGAGGTCAATGAAGGCAGCGAGAAAAGGGCAGCAGGGAAATGCAAAAGAGGAGGTAACAGAATATAAAAAGCAGCAAAAACACAGGCACAGGCACAACCAAAAACTCGAAAAACTGCAGACCGCAAAAAAAACTGCAATAGGAAGCAGATGACACACAAAAAGCTCAGTGAATTATAATGCAAAACATATATGTACGGTGCTGGTTTGGAGGACATCAACTGTGTTTATGGCAGCCTCTCACGTGATCTCGCATTGATCTTTGTTTCCTGTTTCTTGTGTCTTTCTACTTTGCTTTGCATTGTTTGCCTGCTGGCTTGCCAAGGGGACAAAAAACTATGTAGTTTTTTCCAGATTGTTAGGGGGGCGCACTTGTCACACACACAATTACACACAACCTGCAATTTTGAGTAATCATTTAACCCAACTGCCAGTGTTTGGGCATCAGGTGGACACCAACATGAACATGGGAGAAGATGCAAACTCATCATACAAAGAACTGCATTTCTTCTTACAATAACAGGTGAACTGGAACACAATCTGTGACATACAGTACTCCATGTAATCAATGGGATGATAGTACTGTGTAATTTTTAGTTTACATTAAAGAAATTACTAATATACAAACATGAGTGGATGTTATTGATATGCATTACCCTTTGCTAGATAATTCCACTGTTGCTACATGTACTTTAAAGCTGTATACTGGACGAAATATAATAATATCTTATTAAAGGTAATATTAAACAGAAACCAAAAGATTGGACCATCCAGGTACATTGAACTCTATGACAGCATTCTGCATTAATTTTGAAGAAAGAGATCTTGACTACAATATTCAAAAAAGTTATTGAATTTTTTGAAACGTACGTCCTGTCTCTTTTACATCTGAATGTCATCATCCCCACAATTACATAAGATTTCAACAGTATATCCCCATCGAAATGTCTAAAAGCATTACACCATTAACCTTATGTGCGGTGCTGCACTTGTACTGTACCTTTTTATATTCAGCACTTCCCATAAAGGACATTAAGAATTTGAACACAGCAAGGAAAAAATGCAATATACAGTTTACTGATTGATGTAATTTATATTTTGTGAACTGGTGCTTTGTGCCTGGTGTAAGTAAATGACTCGGGGTTTTCCTTTTTTTAATGAAATTCAGGGGATTGTGTCAAAAAATACTTTATATCCATTCAGACTTCAAAACTGAGCACAGGTAGACACTTTCTCTCTGTGGAATATGACATCAAATATGACCCTTGTTGTACATGCAGGCCTACCCCTTAATGCACCTATACATGGTTTAGCTATTCTTTGTCATACGTCTCAGCTCAGAAAAGTTAAGTCCTTCTCAACTCTCATACTTCTAGCACAGAAGATCCACACACACCCTCAGGAGAATTGTGCATACTCAGGGTCTTCCTGCCACTTTTAGCACTAACATCTATGGAGCAGGGACACACAATCCCTATATGCACAGATAAAAGCGAAAGGAAGTCAAGTGAAATAATAAAAGACATAAAACACAGGTGACTTGCAGCTTCCAGTGATGCTAGGTACCCAAAAAAGAATAAACACCATTCCAGGGCTCTGGATCCAAGTTCGCCCTCATAACTTGTGCATTAGCTGACGTGTCATTGTTCTCCACCAGCAGCTGATCCTGTACCTAACGTCAGAAAATCATATATATAGAACATGTGGATGGTTCCCAGCAGTAGAAGCCCACACACATATGGAAGGCCCCAAATGGGATATAGTCCTCAGCCCTGAGGGAGAAAAGCTTTGCAGATATGATACTCAGTCTCCACCACCTGCAATTCTCCTGTCACACTTCCACTGGTTGCCCTTCACCAAGGGAATTTGGTAACACTTCCTATGAATGTCATGTCTCTAAGAATCTATGAACACATTGATAACTCTTTATAATGCATTCATAAAGCATTATAAACATGGGTATACATATTTACAAAAAGGCATAACACTTTATAGCCATGTTTATTACACGTTGTAAATGTTTTATGAAATGTTTAATTCATTATAACGCACTTTAAAGGTATCTATAGTGCATTATAGCTGAGACCTTCATTGGAGCTTATAAAGTATTATAACACTGTAATGCCTCATTATTGTCAGTAGAAGATATAATGCTTTATTAAATCTTACACTGACCATTATAATTCATTGTAGGTATCCATAATGAAGTATAGGTGACAGCTTTAAGTAAAGTCTTACTAGGAATTTTTCACCCAATTTTTCGCAAATGCAGTGTATGCTCTGTGTTTTTTGTTTATTGGGATAACTGGTAGGCATGCTTAGACACCATTTCCCCACTTCTGCCATTATTTTATTAAACAACCTTGTTCATGCTAATCATTCAAAGGCAGTAAAATATCAATGCACACATTAGGCCTGGAATGTCAGCCGATCACATCACTAAAATTAACATAATTTCAATCAATCATATGATCATTTTACAAGAATGGACAACCAATGCCCAAAAATTGAACAGCAAGCCTGACTGAGTTAGTGGAGCATGCCAGATGTTACTGATTCCTCCCATATGCACGAACAATAGTATTTAATACATTTTAATATATACACATGAGTCATGAAAGTGATGAGCATTCGCTCACAGAAAACATCAAAGGTCAGCGAAGGAAGTGACAGCTCAGCAGGCACAATCTTTTAAAAGATATTGAGCACAAACAGGGTAAAAAGGCACCATTGGTGTGGTGGTATGACACACAACCGGCTTGTTCTGTGTGTAGTAAACTCTGTTGAACACTTGTGTCAACAACTAGAAATACTGCAAACATATTTCACAATTTGAAGCACTGAAATCCAGTATAACACAAGATGCAAGTGATTGCAGTCACAAAAACCAGCAATTAGGGTTTCCACTTTCAATCTGAAGAAATATACACCAAACTGCATCCTGTACTGGTTAAAACAGGACACAAAATTTATTTTTTATTACGTGACAGGTGGCAACCAGTAATGTCAAACCCATTCCCTGCAACGAAAACTGAGCCAGTCAGAGAAAAAGCCCAGCATTAAACCATTTTACACCCTATGAGAAAAGGTTTATTGTTTATATCTCTATGACTTATTAAAATTAGATTTCAGTTTGCAGTTCATTCAATTTGTTGCCTTTTTCCCCATGTTCTGAATGTGCTTATGTTCTGAATGTGCTAAGGGATTTTTAAGCAAACATGGAAGTAAAGAATTAATGAATAACCTGAAGTAAATCAATGATAATCAATTAATATCGCCTGAAATGAAAACAATTGTCGTGACTAAATATTTTACCATTTTGCCCAGCCCTAACACACATACATAAATACGTTACCCAGACATGTAACATATGGAAGACTACTCTGAAAGTGTCAGAATGCTGGAAGAAACTGGACTGGACTAATTCCATTCAATCAATTAATACTGTAAGCTAAAGGATAATCACTTGATTCCCCACAGCTGATTCCTCCTTTACCCGCAACAACAAATGTTTAATAAATATCATAAAATACATCGTTTTTCTTGTCAATGATTAGAAATTTCAGCCTTCCAAATATAATCATGTGCCACATAATGAGGTTTCAGTCAGCAATGGTGGTCCCATAAAGCTATAAAGGAATTGAAAAATTACTATAGCCTAGTGACATCATAGTGCAACACATTAATCACGTGTTTGTGGTGATGCTGGTGTAAACAAACCTACTGTTCTACCAGTCGTATAAAAGTATAGCACATACAATCATGTACAGTATATAATACTTGATTATGATAAACAGCTGTGTTACTGGTTTATGTATTTGCTATACTGTACTTATTGTTATTTAGGTAAGGAATATGCACTGATTACAGTGAATTGCTGCACCCACCACATGACGAGCCACCTCAGGGATGAGAACATGAGTGCAGCCACATGGCAAGTGATACCTCCAGTGGCTGGTGCCAATTCTGCCACTAACCCCAAGTTGTAGGACCTCCTTATAGGGCTAGAATAACATCATAACCAGGACAAAGCAATTGGAGGTTAAGGGCGTTGCTCAAAGACCCAATAGAGTAGAATTACTCTTGGCATTCACAGGATTTCAACCAGCAACCTTCCAGCTTCCAGCACAGATCCCTAGCCTCAGAGCCACTGTGTGTCATTGGCCATGCCACCTAGGTCTGTGTAAGTACTCTCTATGATGTTCACACAATGACTGAATCACCTATTGACACTATTCAAAATGTATCCCTGTCGTTAAGCGACGCATGGCTGTATATGCATGCTGAGAGTATATGCTGGCCAAATCTCAGCAGAAAAGGTACAATAAAGAAAGTAGAATTTGTTGATGACTCGCAGTGGGGTAGTTTGTAGATAAGAAATGTTGTCTGCTGCTGTGACAACCTATCTAGGCAAGGCTTATAGCCAAGGAGGTCTTGAGGGTGTGAATGCCACAACATATGGCAGCTGCCAAAACATTTCACTCATGGAAAGAAGATCTCCAAACAGTAGGCCTCTTTTGGTGCACTCTACTTGTACTCAGATGCTTGTTGGAAACAGACTGAAGGGTGACTCATCCGACCATATTAGTTTTTTCTGCTGTTTAGTCGGTACTATTTGTGTTCCTTGCACCATAACCTTTTAACGATTTTGACCATATTAAATTGAAGGTTGTTTTTGTGAATCACAGAAACTGGGCTAAATTAAAAATTCTGAAGATTACTTTGCTCTACTGAACATTTTGCAGTCTTTGAAATCACTACCAAACACTGACAACTGCCTCACTGGCAAAAGTCATCTTTTACTAGCCATGATAGCTTAAAAATTATATATCATTTTATAATAATCATATGAAAATTGACCAGAGACCTTCTGCATGACAGCAAGTGATGCTAATTGTTTGAATAACTCAGCAACAATGCGTGTGCACAAGCACCTGTTTTCAATAATCTTTCTGCTCCCTTAGTCATTTATCCTATTTTGCTTATTTATTTCCGGTATCTTTGTTATGGTATGTAGCTAGTAATGTTCTTTGAGTTACAGAACAATATATTGTCTGAAGAAAATTACTTTGTTTTTCATAAAAAAAGTTCAGATGTGGGAAACATGGTATCAGATTCAAATTCTTACTTTTCACATATGGAATTTATATGATCTCCCTGTGTTACATGATTTTCCTCCAAGTACTCTGCCTTCCTCAAGCGCTCCAGACACATGCAGTTAATCAATGTCTCTAAATTACCCCAACTATATGTTTGAATGTCTAAGTAGATGTGTGTGTGCCATGCAGTGATTTAGAGTGTCAATGGAGATTTAAATGTGTTCTTTTTGATGATAATACTGTGAGTCATTACCATTTGAATAACAGGATTAACAGTTTCTACTGGAAACCCTACTTTTATAACACAGACTATGCCAACACCAACTATGCTAATAGCAGCATAAAACACACACACGCACACACACACAACATTACACAGACACTCAGGGTGAGACATTAATGCAATACACACACTTTATGGGGAGCCAATGCACGGTATGACTTGGTACAGCATGAAATACACACATTACTACACACTCTACAGTATAACACCTGCTAACGACACCATACAAAACAGAACAGGAACCTGCCTACTGAGCTTCAACTTATACTCTCGCTGCCTCACAATACTGAATAGTTCAATTTTTTGTTTTTTTATGGAACATTTTGAATGTCTCACTTTAGTTGTGCAACTGTATTATTCATTAGCAAATAGATAATTTAATTTTTATACTTAAATGTGTCAGAAAATATCGCGAGCACAGGGCAATTAAGAAAATTATCTAAAGGTTTACATAATTTAGCTGATTAAAGTTAATTCTGTGTTTCGTGACAACTTTATGCTTACATAATGTACATAACGTAACTGGATTTTTTTCTCCACTGTTATTTGAGTATATTCTCCACATGTAATGTGGAATTCCTTTGGGTGCTTCCATTTTTTTCAGTATTACAAAGATATGCAGTTAGTGGTGTGTCACTGAATGTGTGTGTGTGTGTGTGTGATGAAATGACATTCCACTCAGAGTATAACACAGCCTTGTGTCCTATTCTGCCCGGCACCAGCTCCAGGGTACCTCCACGCCCTTGAACAGGATAAGCGGCTGAAAGCGGCTGTACAGATGGACTTGTGTTATATGGGGACAATCTGGGCTACACTGCTAACTCACCCACATATCATGGGTATTTCAGAACAGCTTATACGAGACAGAATGGAAAGGAAAACACAAACAAAACTTCTTAAACACTCATATCTAGAGCTCCCAATAAAAAGGACAGAAAAACAAACAAACAAACAGAAAAGTAAACAAACAATTAAAGGCCCTGGACACCTCAATAGACATCTGCTCAGATCAGGGGTTTACAATAATGATCACACCAATCAAGAGAAAAAAAAAGAATTATGGTCAACAGACTCTCTCTCCCAGGACAAACAACATCCCACATGTAGGACAATTGCTGTATTGGCTTTGTTTTGTTTACCTGATATATTAAACGATCTATTTTCATCATTTTTGTGGACCAGCACTGTGAGATGATAGAACTAAATTCCTACTACCACCGACAGAAATATTTATCAGGTTTGCGTTATATTTCCAGACATGACTGATTAAAGGAAATTCAATATTTTATATTCATTTTGATGTCAGAGAAAGGAAATTAACCATAGATTGCTGTGATACATAAACATACATAAAGTATCATTACACATCAGTGTCCCTACCATACAGTGAGGAACATAAGTATTTGAACACCTTGCGATTTTGCAAATTCTCCCACTTGGATATCATGGAGGGGTCTGTAATTCACATTGTAGGTACATTCCCACTGTGAGAGACAGAATGTAAAAAAAAAAATTAAGGAAATCAAATTGTATGATTTGTAAAGAATTTATTTGTTTTGCACTGCTGTACATAAGTATTTGAGCACCTGAGAAAATCAGTATTAATATTTGGTACAGAAGCCTGTTTGCAATTACAGAGATCAAACATTTCCTGTAGTTCTTGACCAGGTTTGCACATACTGCAACAGGGATTTTGGGCCACTCCTCCGCACAGATCTTCTCTAGATCTGTCAGGTTCTGGGGCTGTCGCTGAGCAACACGGAGTTTCAGCTCCCTCCAAAGATTTTCGATTGGATTTAGTTCTGGAGACTGGCTAGGCCACTCCAGAACCTTGATATGCTTCTTACAGAGCCACTCCTTGGTTTTCCTGGCTGTGTGCTTCAGGTCATTGTCATGTTGGAAGACCCAGCCATGACCCATCTTCAATGCTCTGACTGAGGGAAGGAGGTTGTTGCCCAAAATGTCACAATACATGGCCCCATTCATCCTCTCCTTAATACAGTGCAGTGGTCCTGTCCGCTTTGCACCCCCAAAGCATGATGTTTCCACCCCCATGCTTCACAGTAGGGATGGTGTTCATTGGATGCAACTCCACCTTTTTCCTCCAAACACGGCAAGTGAAGTTCAGACCAAAAAGTTCTATTTTGGTCTCCAGTGTTACAGAGCTACTATGCCAGCCTACAACAATACATATGGAATATCACACACGCACACACAAACGCACACACACACAAGTTGGTCTTCCTATCTAAATGGGGACCATTCATTCATTTCTATGGGAAAAACCCTAATCCCAATCACGACACCCTTAACCATAAGTAACCAACCCAAGTACAAGACTTTTGGCATTTTTACTTTTCTGATTGCATTCACAGATTTTTATAAAACTGAGGTTATCCAAATGGGGACCTATGAGATTTTTATTGTTTTATTATTGTATGCCATTGTTTTATTAGACATTATGATCATTGGCATGAAATTTGACATAACAAGCAGTTATCTTTTGTAGTATGGAATGGCTGTATTTATTTTGAGAAGACAAAATACAGTTTTAGACAAGCAAAAACTTATTCTGCAAATAAATGCATTCCCATTTAATTCTCCTTGTAAAAGCTACATTCATTCACTTATTCCCAGACTAAACCAAGTTTTCATAATGCTTGAAGCATTTTAACCACCTAGTGTTTCAGAAAATACATGATAAATAAATGACACTTGCAAAAACTAAGATACAGTATCTCAAGCTCCTCTCTGGCCATAGACAACTAAACTCTAGATCAGAAAATGGATCTTCTTCAATGCCTTTTTTATCACTGGTAAAGCACCATATATTTTATTGCCAGGTTATTTATTTTTTTTATTGCCAGAAGCCATCAAGAAAACTAACAACAAAGCTGCTGATTTAAATGCTGTTCCATTCTCATGTGCACTGTCATGTGTAGCATCTTCGCACAAAGTTAAGAAATGTTGCAAAAATTGGAGGCATCTTCCAAGTTTCTTTCCAATTTGCTCTATTACTATTGGTGGGAATTTGATTGGGATATTTTTCATACATCAGTAAAACCACAATGCTATTTTAAGATAGCCAGAAATGTTTTTTTGTTTGCTTGTGAATTACAACTGAACAACACTGCCGTTCAGACATGTCTTCATTGCAGGCAACATTTGTATAAAGACTGCAACCCAACGGAACTTATTTATATGCTGCTAACAGGTAGGTAATGGTTTCTAATATTTGCAGGTAATGGTATCTATATTTGTACGATTTGTGCGCAGTTTCTTTCAGTTAAACACGATAGTGTTATATTCGGTATTTATTTTGTCATTGATGACTTTTGTTATGCTATGCAGACCTTTGATGGAAATGGACAAGATATTAATGTAGTTTTTACAATCTGCATTTTTATAAATATATTTCTAGAACAAAAATGTGATAGGAGGCGTTTGGCTGGGGCATGGAGGCTGATCGGGGGACATTCAGTTTTTCGTTGCGTTACAGATCTTTTCCCTTGGTAGATGGCTTGGCAAACGATACAAATTTTAAAGGTTGGGTATTGAATATGATAAAAAAATCCAATCATACCATATTTTTGAAATGCTGGTCTCCAAGGGAGGTTTGTAAGGTTAACAGATTGGTTGTTCATAGTCTGATAGATCCAGATTGGAATTTTGCATTCCTATGAATATCACTCTATGAAAAACTAGTAAAGTAAGTTGAAAATGAGATTCATAAATTATTGTTGCTCCACTCTAAAGAACATGGTAATGCAAGTCTGCAAATATTAATATTTTACCTTCTGTAGGAAAGCTTTTAAAGCATTAAATGGTCTTGGAGAGATGACTACTTTCTTGCCTTTCTTCTAACAATGTTTGTTACTTATGTCGTTTTGAAATGAGCACCAGTGTCATCGGTATAAACCATCAACGACAGTTTAACAACTTAGTAACCGACTCGCTCCAGGCTTTCATCACAGCTGGTATTTCTGTGGAATTGCAGTAACATTTGACCTGAATAAATTAGTAGTATTTTTGAAACAGATGTCTCTTAGATAGGAGATAGCCACTATGCATGAGCCCAAAATAACCAATTTCTAATATGTATTTCTGCAAGACTTCTCACTGGAAAGAAAAAAACAACAGGAAAGATATGAAGGTATGAATGACCAGCATTGTTTCTCATTTTTGGTGGAGAATCCAAAATGAATTTAGAATGCAATTTGCGTAGTATTACTGAAGAATATTAATAGAAATAAATTTGTACCCTCACTTTCTTCAACACAATCAAGTGTCATTAATGATAAAACAATAAAGCCAGCAACTTACAGTAATGTTTTTTATTTTCAATATTTAGAGATATTTGGGAGAAACAAGTATATTGCGACTGGCTTGGATTTTAATATCAAGGAAGATTTGTGGAAGTGTGCATATAGAGATACAATCTACATTTACTCATAAATTATAGTAAGTAAATCATTTCTGCATCCTATTGTTATGGATTCAGCATACTGCAATTAATGGTTGCCATGGGAATAAACAAAAGAAAAATGAAAGATGCTAAACTCTTCTTTTGAACTGCTTTGAGAGTCGGTGAAAACCGATTGCTCCTGACCCAGCAGCTGAACTGTGCGAAAAAGGAGAATACAAATAAAGCTTTTAATATGGACACCATCTTGCAGCAATTCTGATACTCATATGAGGGCTCAATTTCAGAAAAAAGATTAAGGATGGAGCTTTTCTCTTGATGCTGCGTCAGTGCTGTATAGTTTTTGTTACATATTTAATCTTTGTAATGTTTGAGTTCACACTTCCCTAATAATTGAAAGATTCTTCTCCTTTCCTTTCTATTCATTTAATATAGTTGAATAAGGAATACACATGCAAATACATAGGACAAATTTATTTTTAATTGGTTTATTACAGAGGTAATGTGTGTTAGTAGGTTACAGGGATCTTTGCCTGTATCCCAGAAGCCGTAGGTTCGTATCCTGTGGTTGGCAGAACCATCATATCAGCATTTAGTTTTGAAGAGAGGCCCCTAACCCCAACTGCTAGCTGACCCTGTACTTCAAACTTCCCCCATTTGTGCATCACTTTTGGACTAAAGCATCTGCTAAATTCATCATAATAATTACAATGCAACATATGCATAATGACATAGCCAGAGGTGAGCTACTAGCTTTGGGAGACACAAGGCTTTTAAACCCATAGTTTACGGGGTTGTCAATCACCGACTAATGGAACCCACTTTATAATACTTAATCTATTCATTTCCTTTAATTTAATCTGGCAATCACTGACAGCTCATGGCAATCGCATGTACCATGGGACTGGAAGTTTTATTTCTTCCATTATTATTGCTTTTATTAGGCAAGTATTCATCTAATAAGCTTTTTTTTTTTAAAAAAAAAAAATATATATATATATATATATATATATAACATAAATAAAGAAACACTTTACATTACATCTATATCACTCTTTGAATACAAGGCACAGATGTTATACAATTCACTGTAACCTAACAATGAAAAAAAAAACAAAAAACATATTTTTGGTATCACAAAATTTGGATCAATTATGATGGATTTCACACATGGATTCATTTAATAAAAATGTGAGATTTTTTTCCATAGGACAGTTATCTGTGTGAGTGTATGCATGTATGCGCACTGTGAGGGACCTGCATCCCATCCTAATGCCAGGAAACAGACATTTAGGTGAGCTTGAGGTATACATATATCTTCAGGGTATTATCTAAATACATCTAATTAATAGGCATTACATCAAATAAAAACATAAACTATGCTTTTTTAAATTACATTATACATTATTAAATTTAGTAAAATAAAAATCATACTATTACACCAATTCTAAAGTATTTGGACCTCACACCTGACTAAAACAACGTTTCATGTGTTTTCAGCAGTAATAAACATGAGCAAAGTCAAGTTACTATAATAAATCAATTAAATATCACACAAAGAGGATTAAAGGATTTAATACTCCAGTTTCCTGATTCACCTACAGTATAGCGTGTGAGGGTGCTTGCCCCATGATGCACTGGCTTTCCATCCAGGTTGTAACATTTACTTGTGCCCTAAGCTGTCTGGAATAGACTCCAAGCTCACTGTAACCCTGTATTGCAGTGTTTCCCAATCCGGTCCTTGGGGACCCACAACCTGTCCATGATTTTGCTCCCTCTGAGATCCCTGCCAGACAGTCTACATTTTTGTGACCTCCGAGGTCCAGAGGTGAATTGGGAAATTCTGCTGTATTGGACAAGTGGTTATGAAAGATTGATGGCTTGATTAGACTATTTTTTGCCATACTACATGAAATGTGATGAGATTGAAAGGGAAAAAAATCCAGTAATTTCTTGTTGATGATTTTTCAGTACGAATGTAACAAATTTACCAGGGTGAACACTACAACTAACCTTTTTCAATCACATTAGGTTCAAATTCATAAAACAGAAGTTGACTTCAAACATATAATTAGCTCAGTAAATTGAATCCATGTGCAAGTAACAAGGGGAGATAATCAATTTCAATATTCAGCCATACAGTAAATATGCTTCACTACAAATTCAGCAAACCAGTTTACATTAGATATGACGCTGTAGTTATGTTTTAGGAAATAATCAAATCATATATAATTCCCAGTTTTGCTTTGCTTCTGTCTTTCCATTTCCCTGTTTTATATTGTTCTCCCTTTTTAATATTGCACTCTATCACAACATACCCATTGCAAATTCCTTTGGTGCAACACTGTTGTGAAAGGCGCTATATAAAAATAAATTGAATTGAATTCAGTGATGCATCAACAAACCCACTGTGGTTTATTTTACAACTTTAATGCATTCCTGTGCAAAAATCTGCCAAGAGAGTTTTTTTATGTAATTGTTAATATTTATATGCCATCTTCTCCATGTAGGCAATGTATTATTTCATGCGACTATGAATCACATGCTTACATTCTCAAAACTCTGCTGGCACTTTCAAATTGTGAGCCCTTCCTCCAGTCACACCCCAGCAAAGCCTTCAGCCAAGTGAGTTAAGCAGCTCAATTGTTACTCTAGTTGATCTTATCAAAATACACAGCAGCATAAAAATGTCTGCAAGAGCAGTTTTCCCAGCAAGATAAATCCTTAGACCTACAGTGCTCGCGCTATATTCCCCTGATTTTGTTCTTCTTCAATTAACCACTAACAGCCCGAGTGTGAATCATATTATGAGAACTATATACTTCTGGAATCATTATGAAATCAGTTATTAAGTTTCAGGGCCAACATGATGGGACTTCACTGATAATTCATTGATCAAAACTGCGAGCACCTTTGGAAGTTCTGAATGAATGACTGGGCCTTTCTCCTTATTCAAGAACTTACACTTGGCTGTCTATTTTCTGTCTCCTTTGGTAAATTCTAATCAAAACATGGTTTCAAGTTTGAACAAACTACACTAATGTATTGTGAAATTTAATTGAATGGCACAAATTCAAGCCACATATTACCAGTATCACCCTGATGCAGTTTTCTTGTGGATTGCACATTGGGATGATTTGCACACATAAATCAGTGGATACATATTGTGCTTTTCTGAAAATGATGTAATTCCTTTGGTTGGAAAAAAAAAACTGAAGATTTAAAATTCAAGCTATACAAACTAGTGGTAGGCGTTACAACTTTCTCGATTTTTATCGATAAAAAATTAGGACAATCACGGTGATACACACAGACTATAAATCTCGATCAACCAAATTTGCCCCATTTTAGAGAATGCGCTGAGACAGACAACTCCATGGCCTATCGAGCAGAGGTTTACTGAGCACCAGCACAACAGCCAATCACCGACAACGTTGCAATTTTGTCCATCCTCCCTTAAAGAAGAATTGGGTGGCTTACTGTAGGTCTGTCTGCAGCCACGTGGAGCGCTATCTTCCGGCGGCTGCAGGGGTGGAGTATAAACTAACTGCGACCAAGTCGGACAACTTCTACTCCTCATAGTCTGTGATCGCGAGACCTAACTGAAATGGCAGCACTGCCATAAGAGTGTAGATAAATCTATACAAATATCACCTGCATGCACATTACTTCTTTTACAATAATAACCAACTCCTGGTACAAAATGTTAGCAGTAAATAAAACTATTGTGTATAGTCGGTCTGTGTAAAAATATAGCTGCCAGGAAAAAGATCAAATACATATATTTCAAGGATTCAAAGTTTTTATTGTCATGTACAGAGTACAATGTAATTCTTACTTGAATGCCTTCTTCACAGACTAGACGATTAAAGAATATTTAAACTTTACAATTTATTTGAACTTTATTTTACCAGGCAAATGAACCGAAAACCAGTTCTCACTGCTTTACGTGCTTTTCGGGAACAATAGCAGATAATGCATTGGAACTGCCTGGGATACAAACGTTATGCGTGTGACTGAAATCTTCAGCCAATAAGGGCAAAGTTGTATCATCAGGGAGGCGTTTCAAGTTTGTGCTGCAGGGTCTGTCTGCAGTCGTCTTGCTTTCGTGATGATTTTGTACTGTGTGTCATGGTGACACGTGGTGATGTTTTGCAGCACCAGACAAAAGAGTCTAACCACGATTTGGCATTTTTTGAATAACTGTCTTTGTTTGGTTTAGATAGTTCTCTACCTCAGAATTTTAAAATGTTTTTAAGAGACCAAGAATAGAGGAAGATACTTGTGGCAGTCAGTTCTGTCCTGCCTTATTTTATGTTTGCCCTTTAATATATATTCCATATTTTACAGTTTTGCACATTGTTTCATTATTATATGGTTTTGTTCATTTGAGCTTTTTATACAGTTATGGCCATAAGTTTAACATCACTGCATCAAAACCTTGCTTGAGTCAAGGCTAATAATCCTGTCGTTCAATGGTATTAAATTATGGTGCCAAGCTGTTGTATATATAAAGTCTAAACATACACCAATTTAACTGCTGAAACATCAGTCGGATATAGCGCTAGATGTCCTTGACATGGCTGCCAGATGGCAGCACCTGTATAGCAGCAGCAATTTTCTGTTTACCAAACCCAAAGTATGTAACACCTTATGGGGACTGCTGCGGCGTATTGATTCCTGACATGGTATTTACTTAATGGATTACTGTACAGAAAGTTTAGGGTATTCGTACGACTTTTCCCACTGACGCTGCTGCTGTGTAAGGGTATGCAGCAGCGCACCCTCTAGTTGTAGTACAGGTGCTAAGCATATCACTACTGAGAATCAAGCAATAGAGCAGATTAGATATATTTTACATTTCTAGAGTGTGTACTAAACTAGTGAGTATTTTACTCAAGCATGGCACCGAGAGGTTGTAAATGAACAAGAAGAAAGATTCCACCAAGATCTCAAGGAATTCGAGCGTCGATACAACGAGAATATGATGGGGGACTACATCTGGGGTCTTGTTCGTGACAGTATCTTAGTTAACAACTTTTGTAAAAAAAAAAAAAAAGTCTGTTAATGTTATCTGATGCGTGTTCTGAACTATTGATGTCCCGACCACAGAATCAAAGTTATTTTGAAATGAAAGTTATTTTCTATCATTTGGACATATAAGGTAACAGGAACTAATAGTTATTTCACAGACACAAAAACTGTGTTACATGGTGTAATTATTAATATCGGTCAATACAGGAAAAAATATTGTGATTTTTTTTTGCCATATTGCCCAGCTCTAGGTCAAACTATGACATACAAAAAACAAAAATTAAAATACTGTAACTGGGAAAAATATGTAGTTTGTACTTAAGCATGCGATCTTCAGGGAGGATTGCACAAAACTAATATGAAGCCATCAGACAAAATGACTATAGATGCAACCCATCCATCCATCCATCCATCCATCCATCCATCGTTGTGATTTGGTGCCAATCCCTAGAACATGAGATTGGCCATTTTCCCTGGATAGGACACCAGGCAGGTTCCCAGTGCAAAGAGGCATATGCTGAGGGAAATTTAAAGTCACCAGTTTATCATATCAGCATGCTACTCAACACTGTGAGGAAACCAGGTCCCCAGATGAAACTGAAAAAGATGGTAACTGCAGACAAAACGAAAACTTGAAAAAAGAAAAAGAGTGACATTTATACAGAAAGTGTTATAAGAATAATCTGTCTAAACTGATAGCATTCCAATTAATAGTTGTTACTATTAAATCCATCCATCCATCTTCTCTAACCGCTTGCCCTGTTAGTATTACATACAGTAAATAATTTTAAGCTTTTATATGTATTCTATAACCTACACACTCTGGACTACATAGAGGCACATTATTAAATGCTTACTTAAGTAAAAGTCAATGGCACATCACAGGTATAATTTTGCTGCATATTAATGAAGCTCAACCACGCTTAAGCAAATAAGACAACTCCCTAAATGGTTTTCAAAACATAAATGCGCTGTCAAATCACTGTAACCAAAGTTGTTACCTCACGGGATCAATGAAGTTCACCTTAGCCTTAATTTCTGTATGCTTTAAACAACTGCACTGGGGCTGCACTGCCTATAGTACAGGCTGCGAAAGGCCGCCACAGCAAAATTTACCGCTGTGTTAATTATTTTTTAAAGCTATTTTTATTATATACACTCTGGCTAATTGCATGTTTATTGTCACTTCGAATTTTTCGGAATCCTAGATTTATGTCCGTATTGCACCGTGTTTAAACGATTGATGGGTGACATAATCCAAGACCGTACAGATAATATATTTTTGCACTCCAACGAGTTCTACAACAGGAAAGTTTATTTTAGGCAATCCCTCGGCGCAGGGCAATCCCTCATATGCGTGTTTCACCATAAATATAAAAATTACGCAATATGGAAACGGCAGCCGCCGACAATAACCATGCATGCTGAAGTCCGTCGTAAGTAAATGGATGCGAGCTCATTATATTAAAAAGATTAATGCGGCGTAAACGCACATGAGCAGGGAAATATCTCCCCTATCTTGCCTCTAGGTTCCGCTGAGCTCCTCCCCCGTGTTGGGGGGCTTTCGTTTGATCAAATCCTTCAACTTGAACCGCTTCGCCCAATATCACTTTTTACAACAACGGCAACTGTAAACCTGCAACTTGCGAAGCGCTTTCTAATAGCACAATATATTAACAAAGGCAAAAAAAGAGGAAGGGATTAAATACTCTGTGTCATTCATTGATAGCGGTAATGGAGAGACGGGTCAGATTGTGCTCAATCCGACAAATGGCTTTTTGCTTCCAGCTTCTGATCTTGACCTCCTCCGTTATCATAACCAAGACGAATATAACTTGTAGATCTTGTCACCTCCCGGTTCGCCCGCGATCCAACGGGTTATTAGAATCACTTCAAGCGGAGAAATTTGCAACAGGCTCCGGAGGGGAAGTTATCAGGAATGGACACGGGGCAGCTGGGTACGATCCTGCAAGTGATGAAACTCACCGGCGTGAATATCTGGGGGATCCTGACGATCTGCTCTCGGATCCCGGCGAAGACAGAAGCGGGCACCGAAAATGGACTACTGCCCTGAACCGTTTGGGAAAAGGACAGATGTCAGACGGAGAGAAAGTTTTCGACCTCGATATGAAAAACGAGAGAGGAAATAGTGGACGGAATACTATGTTTTCAGCAGTTGTAGGTAACAATATTGCCGATAGTTTCAGTAGCCGGGATCGCAGGCGCAGCGTTGGACTTGAGGGAGTATCGGACCGCGGGAGATGGTCACATTCATCCCCAAAGAAAGGTTCCCTGCCATCGGGCCAGCGCAGGAAGCGCAGCCCATCACTGCATAGATTCGTTCGCTCAGAATTGAGATTTAACAGTGAAGACAGACGAACGTCCAGCTCAAGACAGGACGAGCTGAAACTTACCAGCTCGACTTTCGCACTGACAGGAGACTCAACCCATAACCAAGCCATGGTGCACTGGTCAGGGCAAAATAGCAGCGTAAGTGATGCGCCTTTATTAATGCAGCATGATTCCCTGACTTTCAGGTGTGGGAGCAAAGCCCCCCGAAAGTACAACACACCACGTTTAACTGGCGATGCTTCATATTTCTTAAATGTCACCGACAGTCTAAGAAGATGAGATGGATATTTATGTGCGCGCAGCGGCAATCTTTCCCAACACCCGTCAACAACTGTTCATTGTTAAGGGTATAGGCTCAGCCTTTGTCTTTAAATTTACAGCCGATTAAATGTTTCATTACAAACATTTGAGTCATGTTTAAGACTCAAAAGTTGCCTCATATAGAGTTTACATCAATCGGTGTCTTATTATAAACCTACTAGTAATTGTTATGAATTACATGTCATGTTCACGTAGTCGCTGTCATACTAAGACGCGCTTGCATCTATCAAAACATTAACGGCTGATTAGATGTATTACTGATGACCCCTCCTACCATAATCTACTTGAATTATTATTATTATTATTATTAATAATAATAATTCTCCAAGGGCGTGCTCGATGATGTTACTCACTATTTAAAATAAGAAATATCACTTAGCTTCTCTCCTCCTCACGTTGCCCTTGAAAAGTGTTATGATACATGTGTTAGCTACGTGTGTACGTGTATTGATTATTTCACTATATGGCACGTGAAATACTGCTATATATTGCTTTTTCAAAAGATAATTTTGGAAACTGATCAGCCGGAAACCCAATTTAATACACGAAATGACAGGTACCCCACACTTTTTAATTTGATCTTTTATTTTTTTGCATTCCCCCCAATCCTACGGTTTACTTATACGTCAGGTAAATCCTTGGTGGCCGCATTTTTATCTTTCTGTTTTCCCCTGGATGCGTGGCGACATGAAAAAATCTAACAACCGAAGTTGTAAGTAGCCTATCAGGCGTAAAACACATTCTAAGGGATAAGAGTCTAAGATACTCCACGTGTAGTTAAAAGGTTGCATTTGAAAATCCAAATACCGGCATCTTGGGGTACAATTAACAGATCATTATTCTGTGTGTTGATTCAGAATTGTCCACCTTTTGGTCATGAAACGGGAATACAAACTCTGCATCAAAAATAGATGTTACAGTAGGCTATATTACGTATGCAGTGTTTCTTCTATACCAAAATAGAACTCACTTGTGAGGTTTGTCACCTGCATAGCGCTATATAAATGAGCACCTGCTTAAATGCCAGCATATGTATGTGTCATATAAGTGTTTAACATCAAATTAATATTGTGACTGTTAAGGCTTTTGAATTATCCTTTACTGTGGCCCAGCGATTATCCTTTTAAAATGAAAAAAAATCATTCAGTTTTACTTGTTGCAATGGCAAGTCTACATAAATAGTTGTGTGAACAATTTTTTGGGGACAACTTTTGACATGCCTTTCAGATAATTCTCCTTTGTTATCTGACTCGCATCAAAGTGGTCACACTTTTAATCATATAAATCAAACAAAAACATACTGACTGGAATCTCAACCCATACAACATACATTAGAAATATGAGGAGTTATATTTTGTTTCTACTCTGAGTAACAGAATGAGACCACTGATGCACTGCAGTCTGATGTAAACTCGCATCTCCTCCATGACCTTCAAAACCACCATGTCACTCAAACTGTTTTATAAATTGTTTCATTCAAATACTATCATCAGTTTATGAAAGAGATTGCAAGGTATTGATTTTCATTTCGATTTTAATTAAGTAGGATATTTAATCTATTCATTACTTAGAAAACTGAAATGTTTTTGTCATGCTTTTTCAATTAGAATATGTGTAGTGTGTGTGTGTGTGTTTGTACATGATATACAACTTGCGTAACAGGCATGATGCCCATTACCATCCCTTACAATAAAAATATTTTGTTTATCACAGTGATTTCCATTGTAATTGTAATGCTGAAAATGATGAAAAACATATTTATTTCATGTTTCTTTTTGAGTCAATACAGGTGTGTAGTTAATGTGTTATTTGGAAGCAAGTAATGCCTTTATCTAGTTTTGTTAATTTGGTTAATTTGAATCATGAAATGAGTGTTTATTTAAATTGTTCTTTGTAACATTAAGATGAGACAGAAGATTAACATAAAACCCATTCTAATTCACTCTTTATTGACCTCATCAACATAATTTTAGGGAATTTTGAAAAAAAAAAATGAAATTATGTGAGCTCCCTTTATTATGTTAAAGCTCAAAATTTTGTTATTTATTCCCTTCAGTTCCATTAAAATAAGCATATGTATTCAGTAAGTGTTCTGTTTTCATATTTTCACTGGTATTCACAGCCATAACCCATTGCTCTTTTTTCAGCTCCTTCTATAGAATGTTATTACTATAGGGTATGCATATTTTGGACACATAATATTTGAATTTTATATTAGCATCTGAAAACAAACTACCTGAAAGCAACTTGTCTCTGTTTGGGAAAACAGCCTTAACCAGTTTGAACATGTTTGTAAGGTAATACGATCCACTATTTATAAATGCACTCAAAATGCATATGTCCACATTATTTGTGCTGACTTCTACCTGCTCCATTGCTATCCAGCATTGTTAAAGTGTGCAAATGACCTGCATTAAAAAAGGTATGAATATTGGAGATGGTGAAATGGTATTCACCATATTACCCACTGGGCCTACAAAATCTTCAGAGTAAAACAGTTATGTAACATTCTGAGCTATCCTGGAGGCTTAGTGGAGAGTGCCCTTACCTCACACCACCAGGCTACACGATTTCATGTTCTTTCTGTGTTGTGTGGATCTGCATTCTGTTTTCTTGTTTCCTCCAGTAGTCAAAAGGCATGTGGTTAGTTGAATACGTGTCTCTTAATGTCCCATGGTGTGTGTGTGCATATGCTCTGTAATTTACTGGCATCCCATCTTGACGATTTTGCTGCCTGGGATAGGCTCCAGGCTCCCCATGACTGTGTATTGAATAGGCAGTTGGAAGATGGATGGATGGATTTTTTTTTCGTTTTTGACAGCTGATATTACATAGGGAGACTTTGGATGAGTTTGATTGGCCTGCATTTAATTCACCCAGGACTCAAGAACTATGCAGCAATTATTTTCCTTGATTATCCAAGCTTTCAGTATATTCAGAAATTAGGTGTACATGATATCTAATGAGCTTGAGCCTATATACCAATGGAACTACCACATATCTGCTTGAAACATTCACTGACCATTGCCTAATTATATAGTTTCTACATCATTTTAATTATATAGAGAGTTACATTACCTCCAGCCAGCACATTAGTATTATTTAATGAGCCCTGCTGCAAATGAAAATCGCAAAAATTTCCCTGGGTAATGAATCAAGTTATGAGGCTATCAGGGGTATAAAAACAAAAGTCTCACTATAGCTTGACATTTCCTGTGCCCTTGTACACTGTGTTTGATTACGGTAATATTTATACCTTCTCCCCACCTGATGGCAATCAAACAGCCTCTTAATTTATTTGTTCTCATTTTTTTTTATTATTCCCTATTATTTGTTCTCATTGCATACTTTCCACTTGAGTTATTTTAAGGTGACTCCATGCACCTGTTAAATTGCTTATATTTTTGTCTAGAAGGGAAAAAATGGATCCTTTGCAAGTTAGGTTGTATCTACTGACATCACAACAGAATTTTGTAGACCTTTGATGGGTGTTACATTACCCTGGTTTCAGAGATGGACACTTCAGGTCTAGAAAGTAAAAATCCAGATCAAGATTTTGTGCCAGCCATCCAGTTCAGTACTTTATCACTTTGGTCGATTCTTTATGCTCAGTTGGTTGGTTGAAACAAAATCTGGATTTTTACTTTCTGGACCTGAACTAATTTTGAAATACATTTGAATCCATAAGTGTGACCTAAATATCCTTTGTAAAGCACAATAACTAATATAGCTAATACTGCTTTTGGTTAAATAAAATGAATGCCTTGATATGTTAGATTCATATTATAATGATTTGGTGTTAAGCTTTTCACACCAAAACAGCATTGAATTATTTGCCTACTTTAGCGGGGCTTTGATATTGCCTCCCTCCATGCTAAACAAATAATAAAATATCAGTCATGTTTGAAGAGCTCATCCACCAAATGTTGGACTGAAAACCAAACCATCTTGTACAAGTTTAATGCCAATCGTAGTAAATCATTCTGTGCAAAGCTCTCTGATTGAACATCATCTGTTCAAATTCAGCAACGTTCCACTTTATTTAATAGCTGATTTTTAGCCTGCCCTTAATTGATAAATACATTTGAAATACCTATACCTGCAGTTCTAATATTACAGCAGGCTTTCTAGGCTAAACAAAAGCGTTTGTAAACATGACAATGGCAAAGCCTGCCAAAAAAAATATCTAGTTTAAATATAACATATTTCTTACTTACAGGATCAGCATGTTGGTCAAATATAACTACAAGTAAAAGATTTGATATGATACTGACAATAGTGGCTGTGTAACCTTGTGTTAAATCATGAATGAAATGCACCTGACATCCTGAATTGTATGTTCTGGCACATAAGTTGATGAACTTAGCTTGGGAATTGCGCATCTATTCTTATAGATACATGAAATAGGACAATTAATAATAAATGATAAATTATGGCATACATGTAATTATGTAATTATTTTTAAAAGCAAAAAATGAAACATTAAAACGTAAGGAACGGCTACTTAGTTATGCTGTTTGAATATGTTTATATGTAGTAGGAGCAGAGAGCGAGTGTTGCCGGATGTATGAATACCTTTGTCTGTTTGAACTCCCAATCTGGGAAACATTTTCTTTTTAAAGCTGCTATATAATGACATACAATGACAGCAGCAAACCCAAGTGATGCGGGTTGACTGGCTTGTGGGAGGCTGGTGGACACAGTACAGCACTATTGCTCACAAAAACTCTAAATGGATTTACTGCATGCATATAAGGGAGGGCATAATTTTCCAAATATTATGTGAAATTACAACAATTGAAATCAGTTTAATAGATTCCTGATAATATTTTTTATGTACTTGACTAAGATAAGCAATTGGTTGCTTGGTTGGATAGTTGAATGGAAGGATGGAATTCTCAGGTGTTTTTTAAGGGTAATTAAATGTCACTTCTGTGACTGATAATCATAACAGTAGCAATAATAGTAATCATAATTTAGTATTCCCATTATTTAAGGCTCATGTATGGTTATTTTTAATAATTCTGGTAATTGATGTTTGTGTTTCTTAAAAAGAAACTTCATGGTCTCACTATTGCTGCGTCCAAGAAGGTGAAGCGAGGCCAATTGTAGTGGGCAGGCAGCCACCAATGCACATACAGGAGTGGCCATTTTTCACTTAGTCCATGCAGTTCTTTGGATGGTGACTGCACAATCAGCACTTATGCTGAAGTGCTGCTGGAAGCAGATGGCTTTTGTGAGATTGTCCACTCTACCTGTTCCCATTTTTATTATGAATGACCAGCAAGACCTCTGGTTATGGCTTCTCGGACATTGCGATTCAAAAGTTCTCAGCGCTGTCCATGGATGTCGATAAAGAAGCAAGACTTATGGTGCCATGCTTATTCCTGTCTCCCTTTTAATCATTGCCCTTATCGAATGAGGCCATTGCTTCATTTTCATGCGCCACAGTGGTTATCCCTTGTATATGTAATGGATAGTTCCCACTGCCAAACAATTGCCCCTCATCTACCGGGTTTGCAGAATCGCCAAGGTACTAATGAATGATAGATTATGCGATCAGTGACCTGTAATTTAGGGTGGGGCGGTGAGCGAAACTGCCTCATGGATTTAATGAGAATTCCTTCAGCTGGCTGCCTCTCTGCTGCCACCTCGGGTGTCTCGCCCCGTGCCAGTGTCGCTTTATAGCTAAGAAGCTTTGTACTTCACTCCAGAGAGTGTTAACATGCCCAGGAGAAAAAACAGTGCATGAGCTGGGACAGTCATTTGCTAAGATACTGCTGTCATATGCTCATATGTGAAATAAAAAGATTTTAATGCATAAAAATACAACAAATATGCACTTTTTCATATTAGTTAATTGATGTTATTGATGTTAACTGATATTTATATGTTAATGCACTGATTTATTCCTGACCGCTGCAAATTTATTGTTATGAACTATTCATCACATGGAAAATGCACAAAATACTAAGACTTAAAGAATGCATATGACAATAAATAACATAAATTATAACAAGATAATTTTATTTATAGTGATTATCTAAAAAAATGTAAAAATAATATATATAGTATTATTTATGAAGGCTTGATAACATAATATCAGCAGTTTAAAACCATCTGGTCCCTGTACTTTTTTCAAATAAAAAGATTCAAATGTTCAAAGATTCAACGTGTAGCAATATAAAAGACATGTAACAGTCAGACACAAAATCCGCCTGTCTGTTCTGTGTCATTTGAAGCAAGATTGATTGGTGTACATATTAGCAGTGTCCTAGCAGATTTGCTCCTTTTGCAATTCAAATAGACAAGTTGAATTGTTGTTGCTGCCGAAAACGTTGCCAGGGGTCTATTTAGCGGATTTTAAAAAAAAAGTTTAATCTAGCCACTGATCAGGTTCAGAACTGTATGGGCATTTTGGTGCTGTAAATTGAATCCAGGGCAATCTGCAACCCTTAGGAATATGGCTGAAAGTGCAGATAAAAACGTCCCTTTCAATTGAAAATGGCACGTGCGAAGGGAAGAGATGTGATGCCGCTGAAGTTAACTGAGCAGGTCAGTGGTGGCACAGAGACAGCAGGATGGAGTGCGAGGGAAGTAAGGTAGCAGTGAGCCTCTAGCTGCAGCATCATTTACTGCAAGCAGTGAGAATATGTACGTATCAATCTGGAAGAAAAGCGTTGAATCTATAGCCCTCTACAGCCTTGTCCCGTTTAGGCTGCTTGACACAGAATAACAAGGAATCAAAATTCCAAAGTAACAATTTATGTGTGTATAATTCTCCAATTTAGAATTTAGTGGAACAGTAGAACTAGAGCAGCAGAATTTTAATATTTACAGTTTAATCGTGTGTCATCCCTGATGCCACGCCAATGAGTCTGAGTTGGTTAATATATCAACTAAATTTCAGGATCTTAAGTATGATAGCAGCAAATACAGGATTTTGTATTTGTGTTCTTCCTGGAGCGAAGAGGAAAGCAAACTTTAAAGAGAAACCTCTGGTGCTTTTTTTCCAATTCTATTTCACATAGATAACAGCAAGACCACTACAATACAAATAGGATGAGGCTTAGATACATTGATGTGATTTTCCTCATAAGAAATTATTTCTCCTACACTCCAAGAAAGCTCAGCTGGATCTAAATAATAGATCTTCACAAGGTCAAAGAAAAGTGTCTCTAGAGTTCCTTTTCAAGTAGCTCCAGACTATGTGAAAAAGAGGTCACCTGAAGATGTGTGTTGTTATTTTTTGTCTGGTTTTACAGGCAGAAATTAGATAACCAGTCAATATCCTTAGGAATAAAAATTCAACTCTAAACATAATCAGTTGTGACCTGGCATATGTTGTTGTCAGAGCTTAAGTCAAACAAATCTGGCTTCAGTCTCTTAGAAGACAGAATGGATTTCCATGGTTGAGTTAGTATTTTTGTGTTAGCCAGTTTTACTTTGACATTGCATGTTTCCCAGTTCCCTTTTGATAATTCAGCTGATATAGCACTAGACTGTTGAAGCATAAAGATAGACATCCGTAGGTTGCTGGTACAATTCTTACTCGAAGGAGCATGGATTTGTGGGGTGGTGTTTGGCTCTGTGTGTTAGGATGCTGTGCCTGTGATCAGATGGCTGCCGATTCAAATCCCAGTGTCGTTGGAGTGATTTTGTCATTGGCCCCTTGAGCGAGGCCCTTAACCCCAAATGCTCTAGGAACTGACTGACACTGCTTTCTCAATAATGCATTGCTTTAGGTAAATGTATTTACTGAATGAATAATTGTGCTTATTACAACCAAATTGTGCAACCAAATGTCACTAAACTGATTTCATATGAGAATGTAAAATAAAAATTGATATGAGTAATCACCTGCAAAATAATATATACATATTTTTTGTGCTATGGAAGCATATCTCAGTTAATACCTCTTTGAAACTGTTCCAGTGCAGCAGACTACCCCACATTAAAAATTAAACAAACAATTAAATCAATGTCCTTTGACTTGCACTAATTTACTCATTTTTATTGTACAGTAGATATCATGTGATTTAATTATGTAAGCGATCACACTCATTCAACTAAGAACATTGTATGATGAGAAGCTCATTTGTCACACTGGCCAGCACAGATGGATAGATGTGTGGAAGGGACTGGTATCTCACCTACTCCAAAGAGATAAGGCAGTTTTTACCAATCTGCTCCTCAGGGACCTGCAGACAGTCCATGTTTTTGTATCTCCCAGCTCCTGATTGGGAGCTGGAAGAGAGCAAAAATGTGGATTTCCTGGCAGGGAGCTGGGAGGGGGCAAAAAACGGACTGTTTGTGGGTTCCTGAGGACCGGGTTGGGAAACACTAACATATGGTGTACACCTTACATTTCTATTTATATAATGAATACCATGCTGGCTAATCATGCAATTAACTTTTCTTTGAATTCTATTGACTCTCAGTCACTTTTCTAGTTTAATAAATCATCATTTGTTTTTGTTATCCCATGTTGACTCTTCCCCTTGAGGTGTTTGTAATCACAGTCTGCAATTAATCTACAGAATTTGATGGTTCACGATGCTTAACACACTGCAGGTTTCTTGGAATGACTAAAAGCCCATTCAGAAATAATTATAACTTCAACATTATGATAAAGGATGAGTATGTATACCTTGGTTTGTTTCATCTTTTCTTGCTAATTAGGTAAAATCATCATATTTGTCATACCACACCCAAGATCTATTCTATTCTAGTTTAATTTTAAATCATTGGGTTTAAACTTTTCTGTGTTTTCTCATTTATTTTACACGTTTTCAAATTCTTAAAATAACGAGTCAAGTCTTTTAAAAGGATAGTGATTTATTATTAACATTAAAGTGTAAAAAACACCATAAAGAATGAGAACTAAAAGCAGAATCACACCTCTTCACTTGGCCACTTTTAAATTTACCTTTTGTTGCATTTTAAGGTACCTCGGTTCTCGAACATAATCCGTTCCGGACTCTGGATCGAATCCTAAAAAGTTCCAGTTCTGATTTATTTTTTCCCATAAGAGATATTGGAAAACCAATTAATTGGTTCCTGGCCCCCCAAAATTACATATAAATCCCCTGATTTATAAACCTAACCTAATTCAGTCAAAATCTGATGGTAAAAAAAAAATAGAGACACGTACACGTGACCAACAAGCAAAGAAAATATTATTCTACTCCAAGGAAATGGACAAGGAATATATACAGTAGAAATCTAGCTGCCTCAGAGCTAAAACTGCCTGTCATCATTTTCTTGTGAATTATGTCAATGTTCTACTTGTATCCCAGCAATCGTCATACTGCAATTGAGCAGTTTTTAGTGCATTGTTGCAGACTAAATATTTTTTGCTGATAGGATAATTGCAAGGAAAGTCTTCCATTATCTCTAGCTTATTTTGCTTCGCACTGCAAATGGCAGATGTGATAAGCGTTTTGTTTCTTTAAGAGATTAAATGCAGCATACCTTTTCTGAGGAACATAGAATGTGAACTTCCAAAAGTAGGATGGTTAAACATCTGACAGTGATCTATGAATAATGTTGGCAAAGGCATTCTAGGAGATTTTGGAGTGCAATTTCAAATCTGGTTATAGAAACATAGGTTATATCTACGTAATTTGCAGTTCCCCTGTGTTTTTGAGCCTTCATTATTGACAAAATCAAATCCTAGAAAGTTCGAGTTCTGATTGAATTTTTTCCATAAGAAATAAATGAAAACCAATTAATTGGATCCCGGCCCCTCAAAATTACACCTAAATATGTTTTTTTTAAGCATTTAAACACAAAATGAACAGGATAAAACAAAAAGAGCATTTTTTTTCTTAATGGCTTCCAAAACAATAAAGATCTTATCCCAACACTACCCCTATCCTGCCTCGATCCTCCACTCCTTCCGTGTGCCACACCCCCTCGTTAACCTTGTGTGGGATCCCCATGTGATTAACTGTTTCTGGTTGTTGTCATTACTCCTCTGTATTAAGTCCACATTTCAGTTTGTTTCCCCAGTCTGGTCATTGGGTGCATTTGACTTGCTTACAGCGCTGGCTTAAAGCAACGCATTCTGATCCTGACGGTTAGATGCATTGCGACCTCTCACCTGGCCCTTATTGGCTGAAGAGTTTAGCTACGCATGACATTTGTAATCCAGGCAATTCCCATGCGTAATGTGCTGTTTCTCCCGAATATCATGTAAAGCAGTGGGAACTGGTTTTCAGTTAATCTACCTGGTAAAATAAAGTTTAAATGAATGACATAAATGCTCTAATGGTACATGTACGTTTATTGTTAGTTACTGTAATGTTTTGCTGCTTTATTTGGTTAATCGTCCAGTCTGTGAAGAAGGCATTAAAGTAAGAATTGCATTGTAGTATGACTCATTTCCTGGTGCATACAATTTATATTAGATCAGCGTTAACAGTTCGACTTCTGATATTCAGATCAAGTTCTAGGTCAAACTGTTTTGTTCGAGTTTCAAGAAATTCAAGTTCTAGTGAGTTCAAGAACCGAGGTATCACTTTATTAATAAACAATGCAACTAAAGTTAACTAAAAAGTATAATGAGCCCTTTTGATGCAATTAAGTAGCTGATGATTATTAAGCAGGTGTGGTATGACCTCTCACTCGGCTGCACAAACTGAAACTGCCTCCGTGTTGACTTACCTTTGCTCTTATTGGCTGAAGAATTTAGTTACCAGCATGAGGTTTGTATCGCAGGCAGTTCTGACGTGTAATCTATTATTTCTCCCGAATGTCATGTAAAGCAGTGAGAACTGGTTTTAATTTAATTTACCTAGTAAAATAAAGTTTAAATGAATTACATAAATGCTCTAATAGTACATGTATGTTAGTGGTTTATTTATTGTTAGTTACTGTAATGTTTTGCTGCTTTATTTGGTTAATCGTCTAGTCTGTGAAGAAGGCATTAAAGTAAGAATTGCATTGTAGTATGACTCATTTCCTGGTGCATACAATTTATATTAGGTCAGTGTTAATGGTTCGACTTCTGATATTCAGATTGAGTTCTAAGTAAAACTGGTTTGTTCGACTTTCAAGAAATTCTAGTTCTAGTGAGTTCGAGAACCAAGATATCACTGTAATTTTCATTGAGGTTTTCTTCACAAAGACCGTATTCTGTACTTCAACAAAAAGCTATTTCTCAAGATAAAGTAATAATATCTAGATCAGTATGTTACCCATTGGTTAAACTGTTCCATGATTATAAATATAATCATAATTATAATTTTGTTAAACATTATAAGCTGGTTATAATGTTCAATAAAATTGATGATTAATATATTGTCGACACCACTGAAAGCTCTATTCAAAACACATCAATGAATCAAAGGATAACTAATTTATAACGAGAAAAATGTACTGATAAATGCCATGTTCAGTGTTTAACAAACACGTACCCATGTACATACAGTATGTGTACTTTGTGGTCCTCTTGTAAACACTCTGTGATGCTTTCTTCAGATATCTATGTACAGTCCTGGCCTGCATTTTAGAAATGACACTCTTCATGGAGAATAAACAGCTCTGTTACGTCATCTGGCATGCAGGCTGCATCCAGAAAAATCTCATTTGATTATCAAGCTGCTCAAACAGTGATAACATCTGATAAGCAGGGCACCTGAGTGGAAATTATGCTTGCTAGGCAGAATTTAGCTTGCATATTTACTCTTGGATAATTGAAAGTAGTTGACAGTTGTTGGAACTTGTTTTATAATAAAAATGCCTGTAAGAAAATTCTATTAATATTTCTAATCTAAATAATGAAATGAAATTGAACAATAATCTGAAATATATTATATCTTCCAAAAACCAATTTTTTGTAGTCTATTTCTGAAAGCTATACATGTGTAATATTGCATTTGCCTTATTTCATGAAGAAAAACAAAATATACCTTCCATTACATGATGCTTAAAATAAACTGATACAGATGCTGGAATTAACGTGTACATTAATTATGCTACTGTTGAAAAGGCTATTTAGTGTTTTCTTCCAGATTTTAATTCAAGTCTGGTGAAGTAGAATCTATTAACAGATTGAGGTAAAGCGCCATTAATATTAAATGAGGGTTTATGAAAAAAAATCTCTGGAAAGCAACATCAAACAGAAAGGGGAAGGGACCTGAAATCAAAGCCAGGTGTACATTACTATGTTAATGAAATCGTGTCCAAATATGTCCTTTCTTTATGAATTGTAAGTGGCGAATATGGTAATACACATATGCGCGTTGGAAGTAACTGATGTAAAGATCTTTCTGGTAGGTGTTTTGACATTTCTGTTGGCTTCTCATTGTTTTTTGTTGCATATTTTAGTGTGAATTTCATTTGGAGACAGTTTGTCAGATGCGCTCACTGAACAAACTGCAGTGTAAAAAGCATTTGTCTAGTATCTTTTCAGTGGTGTTCATTTAAAATATAAACACTTAAGTTCAGGGAGCAGTTCTGCTTGGCAGAGACCATCTGCATGGAACAGCCCTAAAAGATGTGCCTGAGACAGATGAAGACATCTGGACATACCTGCTGCATCTGTTGGTCTCTAAGCACATTTCCATCAATCCTCTTAACACCAGTAAATGACACGGACGGCTTCAGCTGACTCCTTGATCAGCTAGTTGTCGGTGTTTTATAAATGTTTATTTTTCCCAATAAATCTGGTATTTGGCATTTGCTACATTGAAACAACATTGGGTAATTAGGGCCATCATTCTCTCTGTCACCGTTCTACACGTGGCTGCACGCTGTTGCATATTAATTTAGGTCCGGAGGAATGTCTGGAATTGCCTGTAGTTTTTTTTTGTTTTTGTAATCTGGAAAGCAAGCCTAGAATGGGAGTGCAGGTGGTAGAATGATAGATTGAACTAGTGTTTGAGTACAACAGGCAGAGCTCATTAGTATTTCAGGTGTTGCAATTGAGTAGCGGGATCAGGTGTAAAATTCATCCACTCAATTGCAGGATACTCCATAGAGATTACTGGGGACTTGTACAGTTATGTCTGCCGTCACTGACTTGTAGTGGAAAGATATCAGCCTAGACTAGACAAAAAGTGTGCTGGTCATACTCAATTGAGTACTTGTCTCGATGTATTACAACCTTCATATTTCCTTGTGCAACTCAGAAACACTATCTGAGAGAAATAGATATACCACTTCAAAGGATTTTGTAGCATCAGCTGTGTGTACATATGCATGAGTGTTTATGCAGTGTCTGAAGATATGCAAAGCATTTAATAATGTTCCTGCATTGTTTAACAGAAATGGTAGTGGAAAGAATTCATATTAGCTGTCAAAGCTCAAATTATATTCAAGTTCAACTAACACATTCAGCTTACTGAACAACTTCAATGTCTGCAATAATTCCATACTCTATTTACTTCAGAAGTTTATGAGACCAGGGTTTCAGGTTTTGTGCTAACACTGCTATGGAACAAATCAGCCCTGAACCTCCCCCCTAAAAACACATGGTTCCCCCAGAATATTCTTGGGAACAAGTCCCTATATCCATACCCGATTCTACACCCTTGTATGCCGCCCAGATAACATCATTTGAATGTATAGGCTAAACACTGATTATTTTCTTAATTACTGTATGAAATTGACCATATGTCCTCTTTTTCCTGGACTTTTTCCCAGACCTAAAATGCCTGAAATGTTCAGGATTTCTCTTTGTTTCATATTGACAATTACGTTATACAGTCAGAATACTTCCTGTGTGAATAATTGCGTTGCATTGAGGACCATCTTAGTGTCCTGTCTTGGATGTTCATTTTTGTGAGAATCAAAATAGGGGTTGTCCTAACGCAGATTGTGCATGTGACAGTAGCTACTTAGAAAACAAGTAAAGTTACTGTTTTCTGACTCTCACACAGTGTGAGCAGACTTACATTTCATCCAGGGTGCACCTTGACCTAGTTCTTGTTGCTCCATGGAAGAGATCCTGCATCCACTCCCACACCCCAGCTCAGGATAAGTGGTTGGAAAAGAGCTGGATGGATGGGTGGGTGGAAGGATGGAATGATGGAGAAACTATTCTTATGATCTTTGTAAAAGGTTTTATTTAATTGTTCAACTTTTTCCTTCCACCGGTCAGTCTGTCTCTTGAAATTGCCTTTTTGAATGTAGAACATTAATAATATTTAACTTTGTCATTGCATCATTTTATACACTGTAGTGTCAATACAGACATTGATATTTACAAACTGAAGGGATTGTTAATTTGCTATTTAAGAAATGACTGTTTCATTATGTTGTCTCTGTCAGAAAGTAAATTGATGTACAATATATATTTTTTCCTTTAATTGAATATGAGTGCAAATTGCAAAAAGGAGGGCTGCACATGACGTCACACGGTACTATGCACACCAAGCTAAAACTGCCATCCGCCATACTGGTGCAATCTCAAGAGAAAATTATGTTGAGAGGAAACTAAACAGCAGTAGAATTTGCAGAGTAATTTTTCAATGGGTAAGAATAACGTTATAATCACTAGTATCTCTGTGTGATCAGTTCCATAAATAACACTACTAATCTTCATTAGTTACTGAACATTGGCTTAGTTTTTGTTAGCATGCTAACAATACTGTATCTCATTATGCCCTTTTATGTTTATTGTTTGGTGACTGATGTAACCTAACGTGACTAGTAATTTTATGGCTTTTTTGGCCACAGGATTTGTAACAGGTAACCTGATGATATAAAATGGTTTGTTTAAAAAAATGGAACTGGAAGCATATCATAAAGGCCATGCTTATCCTTTACATAAGACAAACCAACCACTATGTATGACAAGCAACATTAACTAGGCACCAGCAATGAAGTTTGGATACAGCAGTCTGTCAACATCACAGACATCAGGAGAGGAAAGGGAAAAGATACAACTCCCAAGACAATCCATACAGCCAGACATACAGGGATAAAACAAAATTGATCAACAATTTGCCTTTAAACCACATTCACCTATGTGCGATCTAACCAAATTTGTTATAATAATAACAAAAACAGTCGCAGCATCATGATGTTAACATTATAGCACAGAGCAACGTAATTACTTAACATTACCATTACCATTACCATGATGCGAATACCATAACAATTATATGTGATAATAAATGATGACTAATAATCATGAACTTTATACTTGTATTTACCTATGAATACAACGAAATATTTCATCCACAGTTTTTCCTCCACAATTCTTGTACCCATGCAGCCAGAAATAAAGAAATGAATCTTTCAGAGTTTTAGTTGCTTTCTTTTGCCTTAATGTTACCCAAGGCATTTGAAAAACCACTTTGCTTTCAATGTGTAATGATGCCGGTCACATCCAGTAAATATCACTTTTTATAGCACTAGTATACCATACTTTCGTGTCACCATATGCAGTATATGGTATATGACTGGTGTGACATTGACGCCCTACTTGATTTCCTTGCATTCCCATGCTCAGAGTACCATGACTGACAATTCACCAAGATGGCGACACAAGGCGTTTGCACAATAAACTGCAACCCTTACAGTAGGTACTGTAGCTGGAGATAGCAATATAATGAGTGTTCAATCAGTAACTTTTTGAAGCAGGCTCAGTATGATAAGGAGCAAGAAGTAAGTTCTTCATAAACTTTGGACAGAGAAAACTATATCATTGTGAAAGAACTGCAGCCCAGAAGAGGTATTGCATTGTGTATGTTCACGATTGTCGATATGTAGTTTGAAGTTTGCAGTAAATCCAAGCCATGCTAAACTGGAGGCTGTTGTAATTAATGATCAGAAATTATTGAGTATCATCCATTCTGTCTTTTTCTAAAATGGGAAGCATATTTTTGAGGCTGTTTGCTGAGTGCAACTTTTTACTGTACCTCCTTAATCTTTAAAATTGCTTTTGACAATAAGCCATGTGAATATATCTTACAAAATCTTTTCATGAAAATGTGTAAGTTACAAAAGCTATTCTTTGTCCTATATTCAAAGTGAATACATGCAGTCTTGGTTATTCTGACTTTTTGTAAGTTGTTTTAAATCATTAAAAGCATTTTTAAAAGTGTTATTAAAGTCACCCTGTGGATTAAAGGCCAAGTATTTAAATATGAAGTATGGACAACAAAATGTGCAGTATTATTCACATCTTTTAATTGTGGAATAGCAAATTCAGTCAAATAGTTGCTCTCGTACATTTTTTATCCTCTCACGGCACCCCCTGTGTAGTTGCATTGCAGAAATTTAATTTTATTTTCTTGCCAATATATGTTAATTATTCACAGCTGCTGCACTTTCTACTGTCATTGATCAAGTTAGCAAGCTGGTTTTGTCTCTCTGTCAAAAGGACACATCATTTACAAAAGTGATCTGTCGTTAACATCAGTATTTCACATAATTTAAGCCTACGACTTATTTACTGCTTATTCCAAAACTAATTCCAACGACTTTAAACAATCTCTTACTGAGGAACTCATGGCAAGCATTAGCATTATTAAGAGGACTACCTGTTTTATTTTCATTTTAAAATCATGGCCAATAAATGAACAGATAGCCCAAGAAGATGTACTTCCTTAATGTCAGGTAAACTGTACATGGTGTCTCATTAAAAAAGTCTTGATATGTGCAAGATTGTTGTTAAAGTTTTGTCTGTGTTGATGGATGTGTTTGTTATGGGTAACAGGTGTACTAGAATCTCTAGTACAGTGGTAGCTTGGTTCTCAAACTCACTAGAACTTGAATTTCTTGAAAGTTGAGCAAACCAGTTTGACCTAGAACTCGATCTGAATATCAGAAGTCGAACTGTTAATGCTGATCTAATATAAATTGTATGCACCAGGAAATGAGTCATACTACAATGCAATTCTTACTTTAATGCCTTCTTCACAGACTGGACGATTAACCAAATAAAGCAGCAAAACATTACAGTAACTAACAATAAATAAACCACTAACGTACATGTATTATTAGAGCATTTATGGCATTCATTTAAACTTTATTTTACTAGGTAAATTAAATGAAAACCAGTTCTCACTGCTTTACATGACATTCGGGAGAAATAGTAGATTACGCATCGGAACTGCCTGGGATACAAACGTCATGCGTGTAACTGAACTCTTCAGCCAATAAGGGCAAAGGTATGTCATGATGGTGGCGGTTTCAGTTTGTGCAGCCGAGTGAGAGATCATACCATACCTGCTTAATAATCATCAGCTACTTAATTGCATCAAATGGGCTCATTATAAAAATCAGATTTAGGTGTAATTTTTGGGGGCCGGGAACCAATTAATTGGTTTTCCATTATTTCTTGTGGGAAAAACTCAGGACTTTTTAGGATTCGATCTGGAAGACACACCATTCACTCACATATGTTTAGTAACTCCAATTAGCCTCAGCATGTCTTTGGACTGTGGACCCCCATGACAACACAGGTAAGACATGCAAACTCTGCACACGTGACCCAGGTGGAGACTTGAACCCAGATCCCAGAGGTGTGAGGCAATGGTGCTGACGACTGCACCACCATGTTGCCCTAGTTTTCACAATTTTGTCAATAATGAAGTCTCAAAAACACAGGGGAACTGCAAATTGCGTAGATATAACCTATGTTTCTATAACCAGATTTGAAATTGCACTCCAAAATCTCCTAGATTGATTTTGCCAACATTATTCATAGATCACTGTCAGACGTTTAACCATCCTACTTTTGGAAGTTCACATTCTATGTTCCTCAGAAAAGGTATGGCGCATTTAATCTCTTAAAGAAACAAAACGCTTCTCACATCTGTCATTTGCAGTGCGAAGCAAAATAAGACAGAGATAATGGAAGACTTTTCTTGCAATTATCCTTTCAGCAAAAAATATTTAGTCTGTAGCAATGCACTAAAAACTGCTCAATTGCAGTATCACGATTGCTGGGATACAACATTGACATAATTCACAAGAAAATGATGACAGGCAGTTTTAGCTCCAAGGCAGCTACATTTCTATATATTCCTTGGCCATTTCCTTGGAGTAGAATAAGAATAATATTTTCTTTGCTTGTTGGTCGCTTGTACGTGTCTCTGTTTTTTTTTTTCTACCATCAGATTTTGACTGAATTAGGTTAGGCTTATAAATCAGGGGAGTAGAATCACGGAATGTGACAGTTCCTCACAGGTATTAAACCTGCAAAATTATACAGAAAAACATATGGATTCTTATTTTGACTGTTGTCTCTTTTATGTTTGCGATTTACAATGTTTCATGTTTATCTGTATTGTAAAAGTAATTTTGCAAAAAGAAAACTTAATGACAAGTTCTTGCATGCAAAAGATGTGTTTCTCATACTTCATTGTTTTTCTAGTTTAAGTTCCATTGTTTCTATGTAGGTTCAGACCATTCAACTGAATAACACAGTGAGTGTTACTCTTTTCTCTGTTTGCTGTGACAAATTGTCTGCGTTGAGACGGGCCAGTTATTGGGTTTTATTTTTTATCCAAGAGCAATCAAGAATTTTATTTGTCACATATATGAATATACTGGTACACCGGCCATGAAATGAAATTGCTGATACTGTAGGCTGCGCATCAAACAGAGGAGAAGGATAATAAATAAAAACAATGTAAGTTAACAAAACAAGTATTAAAATATATAAAAAGTAAATAGAAAAAAGAAAAGAATGAATGACAAATTTTAGCACATTTTAGTTTTGAGTTTTATCTGAATCTCAAAATGTTCAATCTTTAATATAAGATAAATCTTTATTGACATTGTCACTTGAACAAAATTGAAATTTTATTGACTCGATGTGAAGCATATATATGCACAAATTGCACTGATTAAATATAAAATGAACAGCTCTATTTTGAATGTAAAGCAATGATTGCTATGGAAAAAAAACTGTTTTTTAGGTGATTTGTCCTGGTTTAATCTTGCAACAGTACTTGCCACACCTCCAACAATGTCAATGGAATCATAAAACATAAGGGCAGCTAAATAAAGTCTATTGGAGAAAATGAATATATTCAGAGTTTTTGTGAATCCTGATATTCAGATGTTGAACAGTAGATGTAGAAAGCCACACGATATGGTGTCTGAATAAGGAAATCAGGGCATGATTATGATCACTTTAAATAAACATAACATTGTGGTCATATAAACATACTTTACGTTTACCATTAATTTGTTATTAGGTTTTCGTTAAGAACTAAGAAAAGATCTTACACATGGGAACCATACGTATATATTTGTAAGAAGAAAAAAAATGAGTTTTTTCTTGTCAAGACCATGAGTGAGTCTTGTTCTCAGAGATCCCTTTATAAAGAATCCTGTTCTCTGAGATCCCTGTAGTGTCCTGTTGTCTGAGATCCCTGTACAGCGAGTCCTGCTCTCTCAGATCCCTGTATAGAGAGTCTTGTTCTCCGAGATCCCCGTACAGAGAGTTTGTTACTAGAGATCTCCATATAGAGAATGCTGTTCTCAGAGATTCTCTATAGAGAGTCTTATCATCAAAGAGATTGAAGAGTGTCCAGGGCAGAATTTCAGTTCATCACACAAACTAAGCCAAAGCAGGGGTGTGTACTGTATTTTACATACCAGCCTTTTCCAAACATTACTTGAAATTTATTTGTACAGTAAATCATCAGAAATGATTTATTGTAGAGCATATCCATTTCCCTGAGCACTCAAAAAGTATTCACAAAAGTTTTTCTTTTTTTTATTTTGGATAAATTTCTGTTTGTATGTGCCTAGTATACAAGTGCTCACTCTCCATTGGGGACTATTAAATTGCCGTTTTGTGCAGTTTTACTTTTAAAGTTGAAATCTGCAGTGCCGTGGATTTTTTAATGCCTTGTTTCAGAGCGAAACTGAATCATGCGTGTTTCTATAAGAGCGTTTCAGCCCCTCACCTGGGACCCGTCCTTAGGCTTGAGTACCCCTGTTTCTTATCCGCATGACAGGATACTGTAGAAAACCTACAATATTGCTCTTAATGAGGATTCCTTCTGCTTTTATCTTCCCCCGGGCTATAAACTGAAAGGCATGTTTAGCTCATACAGAGACCAAATGGTCATAACCCTCTATTGAGGGAATCCCCCCAAATCACACCTCAAGCAAGTTTCTGTCAGGTTTGATCAAAGAAACTTTTAGACTGCTGCATGGATATGAAAAAGGCAATGCTGTTCTCTTGGGAGGAAAGAACCTCCTCTATGGCCTTCTGGTTTTTGGGGTTGTTTTTTCTTTTAAAAAGATTACAACCTGTTTTATTTCACCTTGACAGGATTGTCATTTTTCTAGATCAGGTTTAACGTCTTCTTATACCTTAGAAGTAAACTGTGAGTGATTCCTCCTTGTTTTTATTAGTTTTTTTTGTATATAGGCTTGAACACCTGGGTGGAAGATGGAACATTGATGTAAATATTTTCAGCATAGTCAGCATTTGCATCCAGTTGGGAAATATTCAACAGCATGATACTAAACCATTCTGTAAAATGCATGCCCTCTGAAATTAAACCTACTTATATTTTATAAATACATCTTCATCTGGTGAACTAGGTTACTCTGAAAAAGTACAGTGCAGAGTAAAGTCTTTTAGCTTGCTGTTTGTTTTGTAGATATACAAGTTATTTTTAGTACACCGAGAACATCTCGCTTGCAAAAAAAGTACACATTTAAATATGAATAAATTCCTATTCACCATTTTGCTACAGGGCAGCATTGTGTTTCACTGGGTAGGACTGTGGCTTCGCACCTCCGGGGTGAGAGGTTGGGGGGAGAGATGGGAGGTGCAGAATACCCCCTCTGTTCTTTGTGAAGTTATGTTCTCCCTTCACCAGGTTGGCATTCCTTCCCCCGAGTCCATCCTTGTGCCCTATAGTGTGTGGGACAGGTTTCAGGTGACCAAGACTAGAATAATGATAAAAGATTGATAGCTGGATTTTTCCTGAAGAACAAATCTAAATGAAATCCCCTTGGGACATAACAATAAAGCAGCAGGCATTTAATTTTCTCAAGTACATTTTTGTACACGCATTCAGGTGAGAAGAAAAGTATTGAAGCTTCGTTCTTCAGTTAATAAGATGACTAAATGGTTGATCAGTCTAAGTTGCCTGAGAATCTCCCCATCAGATTTAAATTAGCATGAGCTGAGATCTTGGGATGGTAGGTGACATTTTGAGGTGGTGATTAACTGGTTGCAGCTGGTTAGTTTCAGGATTGGACAGAGTGTAAATTTTACGCCAAGAGTGTTTCAGTCTCGGTGTTACATCAACATTGTCACTTTGCTGTGTGCATTCTCTCTCACTCACAGGAATCTCAATCGTAGTTGTACGGGAATCAGTGCCAGCCTCCTTCGGTTGCTTTCACAGCCGCTTAAGGAAGCATTTTGCATTCAATGATATTTTGAAAAACACACCCAAAGGAATTGAGGGAATGCTGCCAAGAATGAGATTTGCAGAATACTGGTAGTCATGTGACCTGTGCAGATGTATAAGAAACCAAGTGTATAATTGCCTGAGCTTTTCGGCAAGGAGCAATTGTATTGTTTCTCTGATTTCAGTGTAATCTCTAATTCATTCATTGCCTAACAAAAGGGTTCTCGACTCAGCATGTCTGCAGCAATGTTATTTATGTTGAGTGGGGATTTGATATCAAACCTGTCAGTCATTGTCACACATCATTGATCATGAGTATGAGGAGTTGTGTGCAAATATTAGTTTACATTATATTATATTATTATCTCTTCAGGTTGTAATACAGTGACCTTTAGCTGTGAAGAATTAAGACAGTGGGGGTGGCATGGTGGGTCAGTCGTTAGCACTGTTGCCTCACACCTCTGGAACCGTCATTATGTATGTGGCTCCAGACACTCTGCCTCCCCCTCAAAAAAGAATAATAAGGTGAATTGGAGTTACTAGTGTGTGTGTGTTTGTGTGTGTGCCTTGCAGTGGTTTGTACCCTCTCCTGGGCTCTTTGCCGCCTTGTGCCCATTACCTCCAGGATAGGCTTCAAACCCTATAACCCTGGATACGGTAAGTAGGTGTGGGAAATGGATCAACAGGAAAGAATAGTGCTTAGGTGAGGAATAAAGACATAGCTCAAAAGTACTTGGATAGGCTTGTCTGGGTAGGAAAGTCTCATAAACATTTCCTTTAGTTTATATATCCCTTTCTCACTTCCCTGGCTTTTTTTCCCACACTCACCTTTGCCTTCTAACTTTGCTCCAAGAGACAAGTTGAATCGTGGCCTCACTATTAAAGAGAACCTCTCAATGAATACTACACAACTGAGGCTAGTGAGGACTGTACTTTCTTAACAAGAAGAGTGACAAATTCAGGAGACATCAAGGCTTTCATTTTAAGCTGTGTATTGCCTTGGCCTCAGCGTACCTCAGTCCCTTGTGGTCATTTGTCTAAGGAACTGAACTGGTATCTTAAAGAAATTACACTTCAGTGGGTACATTATATTGGGGGTCTTCAATGTCCCAAAGGCTATTTACTGCATGATTAACAAGTGTTGCTTAAGAGAGGTGAAAATCACCAGGCCATTCAAATATAATAAACATCCTTGTAAAATTGAAGCATGACTTGCTGATTTAGCTTCAGTCAGATTGTGAGCATGAAGCTATGATAAAAGCTGGAGGTCGGGCCCCATCGCACAATGTGTTGAGGCGTTCCGGTCATCATGGTGCGGTGGAGGCTTGGCCTGGTTTTAGTTGTACATCCTTCACAGTTCTGGCATTTCACAAGCATGATGCTTTGCTCCTCCATCTCATCGAAGCATATCCACAGCTTCTGTTAGTAAGTAGGTGGAGCGTGTGAAAGGCGCGCAGAATTGCCTTTCATCTGCAATGTGGATTCAGTGGGAAGACAAATCTTAGCCTATTGTCAATGTAAACCACTGGTTTTGTAACAAAATATGGAACGTCATTTTTACTGTGTATAAGGACATTATAAAGCTAAATATATTTTATTTGAATATAATCTTACAAATATACTCCATGCCCACTACTCCCATGTACAGTAGAGTCTTGATCCCAGGACTGAGAATCTGCCCCCCTGTTCACTTGTATTTCTTTTTTTTTTTTTTTTTTTTTTTTTTTTTTTTTTTTTCCAACCCACCCCCCCCCGAGGGGGTGGAAAAGTTTTTTTGTTTTTTTTTTTTTATTTTTTTTTGGTTAGAAAAAGGGTGGTT
>JABFDZ020000045.1:7080882-7099296 GCA_019775955.2 Pollimyrus isidori | reverse complement strand
GCATTCCACAAATCTCCATCAACTGCAAGATGCTATCCTATCAATATGGGCCAACATTTCTAAAGAATGCTTTCAGCACGTAGAATTAAGGCAGTTCTGAAGGCGAAAAGGGGTCAAACACCGTATTAGTATGGTGTTCCTAATAAACCTTTAGGTGAGTGTATATACAGTGGTAGCTATACATAATCATTTATTCAAACTTGTATACGTGTTCAAGTGAAAAGGAGTAGAAGGGTAAAATAGGTGATATTCTGTGAACAACGTTATAAGGCTAGCACACCAAACACTAAGATTGTCTAAGGATGCATGCGCACACAACTCATCTGCATATTGAGACTGGTAGTCATGGGCAAATCAATATGCAGGGTGTATGAAAGCCAAACTTAAAGAAACTTTATTTAGGCTGTGGGTCTGTTGGGTGAGAGGTATGCAAGGCAGGATGTGTAGGGAGGGGGTTGTGTCCCCTGTCCTTGAGGTCCACTCTGCTTCTCTGTAGGTGCCTAAATCTTTGGGCAATAAAAGTTGGAGTGCTGGTCTCCCTTGTAATCTGTGTACGTGTATGTGTGTTTATGTGTGTAACCCCCCTTTGGTGCCTCTCGTACCAGGCTCGGCCTTGTCTCCAGGTCACCTGGAATTTAAGCCCTATGATATGTGCATGTGTGATCCTACAGTTTCCTTCATTGAAAGACTCATCCAGCTGTTTCACATTAACATTATGGCACATGCATAATTATAGAAGACTGACCAATCGGCACAGGGCAAGACCTCAGTGCTAAAGTGAAATCCAGGGACATTGACTGAAATGGTAGTTTAGAGACCCTGTTGTAGCTCATACTGTACCCTGATGAGTTGGTCACCCTAGATAGGCTAGTGATATTTACCCTACCTTATGTCCTGTGCTTTGTGGTATCATTGTACTACACATTTAGGTAAGTAGGCCTACAGTAATCAATTTTCTCGGTTTGATATTATAATGTCACATTTAAACTTAAAAGGATCTTGTCATAATGGGAAGCTAGGCAAATTATATTTTAGTCACGGTGGCAGCATTATGCTGCTTAAGCAAGCAATTTCTAAAAAATTGTCTACTTTTGCTTAATATTTTGGGCTTTGCACTTTAGGGCCATCACAGAAAATGGATGGATGGGCATTAATTAACCTAATTGGTACAAGGGCATATGCCAGAGAAGGATACATATGTTTAACATATATTTTCATTGTTTATGCAATCTGTGTGTGCTACATGTTAAAATAAAACAAAAATTAAGGAAAAAGCTCACAAAGGAAAATTTTTTGACTTACTTGCATACAAAAGAATGGATGCTCTGTTTTATGGGAATCTTGTGATAAACTAAGCAATAAGTAAAGAGAAAGTGCTGTGCTGAAATGTTATTTCATGAATAGTAATACAATGGCAGTAAACTGCAGAATGAAAAAGGGATCCAGTATGTCCATTGGGTTGCAGCGGCAAATAGAAATACTTTATCCACTTAGTTTATGCAAATACTAGTGTCTCAGGGAAAAAAGGGTGCAAAATATTATGTTATTTCTGCAATTTATTGCCTGTCTCCATGCAGTGTTAATTGTGTAATAAACATAAACTGTCTGAGCAGAAAAGGTCACATAGTAAACATTGTGTGGAGAAAAAATCTGAACATAAGCCAAATTAACCAGTGGATAGTAGAGAAGGCGGTACCTTTTAAGAGAATGCTGACACATTCGCGAAGCCTTATCAGACACTTCAGCAGGGATGCACGGGATGTGCTCGAACTTGGAATGAAATTCGGGCCATAACTGATTACAAGTGTGTTCATAGGACAGAAAAAAAAAGATTCGACTTGCAATTCACACCTATTATTAATGTTAATATGACACCATATAGTATTATTTTAATTTGGGATCGGCAACAAAATTCTGTCAAATGCTCGCACCAGGAGTTACCTAGAAAATCATCTCTTGTGGTTTTTTTCTTTCTTAATATGGAAGGATATCTGTAGGATTAAAGGTCGTGAGCTGATGAGCGTCTGCCTTTAGGTGACCTTTCAGTGTTTCCACAATGTTTGATTACTAGCCTTGTACTGACAGGTAACCCAGTTAATAAAGCCCAGCTCAGCTGGGATGTAAAAATCAGTCTCCTATTAATCCTGGCTGAAGAAGCCTCTTTGTTAGGACTTTGCTCAGGTATATTAGATGGATTCAGTCACTCTCTTGGAAGAGAGGTACTCATGAGTATAAAGAAGAGAGGGGAACTCATGAGTATAAAGTAAATTGCTTGGTTGTTAATATTTGTCTTTTATTTTTTTTCTTTTTGTCATTTGGACTTATTAACCTTAGTCTTATTTTCACCCTTGCAAGAAACCACCGAAATATTTAGCTAACCTGTCAATGTGTTTTAGGCACATTGTCTTTTGAACAGGGAAAGACCATGTGAGCATTAAAGGACTGATGAATGACTGTTTTCTGTACCATTTCCCATCCATCCATCCATTCCATGTAACACATGGGACAGGTCATTTTTTATCAACCCAGTCACCGGAGACCCCCAGACAGTCCACAGGAGAGCTGGAAGCTGGGAGGGACCAGAGATATGCATTGTCTTGAGATTCCTGCGAACTGGGTTGAGAAGCGGTGCCTTAGGTAATAGGATGCCAGTCCATTTCAGGGTGCATGGATACATAGAGCCACAAACTGAATCAAATTTAGAAACACTATTTTGCCTAATTTCACATCATAAGAGACCCAAGCATGTGAGGGCATGGGTGTAAGTTATGGTGGGGTGGATGAGGGGGTTGTGACAGGGTGGTGCTGCAAACCTCCAAAGAGGCTGCAGGATTTGATTGATTAATTGATTAAAAACTTTACTACCATCACTGTTTATTTCTAAACAAAAGGATTAAACCTATGCCAATACATTAATGTCTGATATGAAGCAATATCATATAAAATAAAACCAGTACAGTATAATGATGTAATACTGCTGCATATTATAATACAGAAATCCCATATTGTCCAATAATTCCCAACCAGTGTTCATTTTCTCTTTTCTGGTAATTAAATTCTCATTAGACTCATTATTAATAGAATCTCTTAGGCCTGATGTAGAATATAACAGACATATGGTTGCCATGGAGTCCTCAATGACAGTTATGAGGACGTCTAATATAGACTGAGCATTCTACCTTCTACTTCCAATTTGCCATCAAGAAATCCATGTGCTTCCCACCCAAAACAGAAAGTAGAGCTCCTCTGAGCCACATTTGATATTTTGCGAATGTCATGTATACTGGCATGAAGGGATTTACATTTGCCGCCTCAAACAAGTTGTGACTCTCCTCCCCACCCCCGGAACCATGAGCAAGGTAGGTTTGAAGATTCATGGTTAGATGTTATGTATATTTTTTGAGCAAATAAAATCAACTAAATCAAGTGATGTCATCTTCTGCACTCTATATCATGCCTTATAACACCCATTAGCCATAACATTATTCAGCAGTAAAGCACAGATTTGCAAGAACGGTTTTGCCTAATACACAAAATTATTTTATAGACCCTGTTGGTTACTACAAAATCAATCATAAGAATATCTTGTTTCTGTGCAGCAATTTTGTATAGTTAGCACCTTTCTAAAAGAAGCCATTAAACCAAAGTTTGAGTTAAGTTATGGAGCTATTTTCAAGTAATTATTTGTAATGCTTCCATTAGTAGTGCATTTACCCATTGCGAGTTCTGTGCTGATATTTCCTTTCCCTGTCTTTTTTTAGTAAATAAATTTGCCTATATTGTTGTGCTGAATTATGAATTCCATCCCCAGCATGTATGTGGTCAGTATCTAGCAGCCTTGAATGCAGTTTTGCAAAGCGAACATGCAGATTGTCTGCAAATCACTACTATTAGTGCTATTGGAAGAAAAGAATGATCATGTGCGGAGCTTAAAGCTACAAAATCATATCATTCAGTGGACATAAATCATAAAGCACCCAAAGACTTCATTAAAAGATTAATTAAAAAATAAACAATATAATATTATCCAACTGCTTAATAAATAATACAATTGATATATTCAATGCATTCATACATGTAATACTGTTAAGATAATTATATGTCAATTTATTATGGACCTTGAGAATTCAAAATAATTGTCTACCTTGTGGTGTTGGAGGATTACTGGGCATTTGATGGTTCGGTTAGTGGAAACATGATTGTAACAAAGCATTTTATCCCCAACTTAGGAAGTAATCAAATGGCCAACACTACAGTACATACACTGTTGGGAACATCCCCTAGAGATTGCCTGTACTATGACATCTTAACAAGAACATTTTGTAATATGTTAATACACAAGCCTATTATGGCTAATAAAAATAAACATTGTCTATAACATTCTGCTACAGCTGTGTTAATTCTTCTGTGGAAGTGTCTAATGCCCGGCAAGGACTTTACTAAATGTTATTTTTCTGTAGTCAACATTCCAAAATTATTGTTGATATGCTGCTGTTTCTTTAAGGGTCACAGAACATTTCTGTTTCATCAGTAGTTGCAGTAGCAGTAGTTTCTGCTGACTTGGGGCAAAATATTTTATTTATAGCAGATTCATTATGCTGGAAATTGTGGGCTACCTCTTTGTACTAGTTGATGTAATGAAACCACAGTTAAGTGCAAAGTAATGAATAGATTTTTGAAAGGCTTTCCCAGGTGAAAGAACAGAGATTTGAAAAGAAAGGCTGTATTCCAGAACAACAGCGGTATTCATTGTATTATTTTACATAATAGAAGTAGTATTAAAGTGGTTTCTGTCTACATACTGGCTAAAAACCTAGAGCTAGAGCTTCTATTGCATGATTGCTTCAGAAAAGGACACATTTTGTTATATTATAATTTCCATGTGTAAAACTTATAAACAATATTGTGACTGCAATACTGTATTTCGGTTATTACGCACACAATAAAAGTTGGAGCTGGAAGCGGGCCTACTACTTCACAAATCTGACAAATATGAGAGACAAACAGAAGCTTTTATTCCTTGTTAGCGTGTAGTTTACAAAACAATGGTTGTAGGAACAATGAAAACTGAACCTCAAAATGAACCTCTGATGTTAAATATAAAGCCTTCCCCTTTGCACTTTCTCTTAGAGGTACATTAAATGGAAACTGATGGTTAGGGTGAAAAAAGAAAATGTCCTTCCCTGATTATGGATGATATTCCCTACCTTGGTCTTGTCTCGTATCTATTCTATAACATTCTAAAATAATCTTGTTCAATAATTAAGCACTATAAAAAATAAGACAAAGTAGCTCATTTAGACGGTGAGTTTGAGGCCTTAAACAATTAACATATTATGCAGTAAACCATTTTCTTGTCCATAAATATTTTGTCTTTAGTCAAGCTTATTTTGTTTTACTAGGAAACAATATTTCCAGCATCCTCTGTTTCAACTTTATTTTCTGGTTCATATGTTAAAGTCATCGTGCTTGCGAAATACTCGGCCATCTGATATTCGGTTACTAATTAACAAGCAATTGAAACATCTTGAAACATTAATACCAATTCCCCAGGTAATACTGATGTCTTAAAACTGTCATCGGCCAACGTTATGTTTCAACACTATCTAAACAGCAGTTGTCAGTGATAAATGAAATTAGCTTGTTGTAATCCATCAACGCAGAAGGGCATGGGAAACATGTAAGAAAAATGGGGAAAGAATAAAGAAAACTTATGAGAGAGTTACTATGAGGTTCCTTGGTTCTATGAGGTTTAAACATTTTAACAACTCTAAGCTATTAGTTAAGGTCTCTCCAAACGAGTTTGATGGGTCAAATTGCCTCCTCTCGTTTGTGAATTTCTTATGTTTTTATGTTCTTGTATTATATACTGGACAGTACTGGAAAAATATGTATGTACAGGAGTCTTCTGATTTAAATTGGAATATGTGGCTCTTTTCGCCAATACATATTTGTTGTTCAAAAACACATCTGCAAGTCTTTACATGAGCACATGCTATTTTGTCTTTAATCTTACTATGTCACACCAGACGAAGAACCAAATACCCTTAAGGATTCATATTATCCGTTTACCCTCATCTAGTCAAATTTGTCCAAGGTTTGCTCAAGATTTGACCAATTTTCTAAGATGAAATAACTGTTACATATAAACACTGATAAAGCTTTCAGCCAACATTTTCAAAATACAGTATTCAAATGATTCGAAATGTATTAAATTGGACTCAATTTTGGGCACCTTAGTGTGAAAAACAATACAGTATGTATTGATAGAAACAGAATGTCCCAAATACTGTACACATTTATGTTAATCCATTATGTAGAAAAAATAAATTAATTGATTTAGTCCTGCAGACTTGTTCTGTAAAAAACATGCAAATTGTTGTTCTTGGTAACAATGCTTGTCAATTATAACTAGACACTAACAACTAAACAGGCTTACAGAGCAATCCATGTTGAAATAATCTGTATATATTCCATTTTCTTGAATTGCTAAAGATTTGCAGTAAGTCAGTAAGATCTTGAGACTCCCCAAATGTAGCCATTTGACCTAGTTATGCCATAGTTCTCATCACACATGAGAACATGTTCCCATTAAATCAATGAGAGAGGAAAATGAATAAAAAATGACATGTTGACAGATGGTGCAAAGACAATTGTCATGCATAACTATGATTCTGAAATATATTTTTCCTCTGGAGAGTTTTCTTCCATTATCTTAATGGATGTAAATAAAAATGATCATTTATAGAACACATGCAGAAATCCTACTTTAGACATGGATTTTTATTAACAATGGGGTTCTGAATATTGAATGTCAGTTTTTCTGTACTTACAAATAAATGGTTAATATAGTTAACAATGTCATCTGTGCACAATCATGCATATTAGTCCTTGTTCACTCATTGTAAAAACAGGATATAACAGATCCGTATAATATATTGCCATGACAACTCTCAAATTTCTAATCTTTCATTATGTTGCTGGACTCAAGCCAGTGATTCGTACATATCCCGGGTTTCCACTTATATCTCATATTAAATAAATATTATTATACATTTAATGTAATGCACATGTTGTGCCATCTTCGGCTGATGATTCAAATGCATGAATAAATGAATGAGATTGATTAATTATAATTAGTTGAATGTGGAAACAATTGGCATATAATAAGATAAAAGTTTGGTAAAGATAATTGTTTTTTCTCCGCTTAGTCTGATATTTTCATATAAACAAAACATTTTCTATATGACATGTACAGTGGAATGTAAATGAACAAATGTCCTCTTTTACCTAGTTTTTAACTCAGAATTATTATTAATATTGTCTCGTTGTCGATGTTATTTATTTTTGCTTCTCTGTATCATATATACAGTAATCATACATAGATCAAATTCATCAAAATAAAATGATCATACAGCCTTGTTTTACAATGTGATCATTTTGAGGAACAAGAAGAATGATCAGATAAGAGCTCGACAAAAGAAAATAATCAATTTTGGATTACAAGTAATCCAAGTACAAATAATCTTGCACAGGAAAACCACAGATGCAAATCCTGTTCATTAGTATATCCCTTGATGGGCATGACTATGAAATTATAATAATGTGTAGCACTTTTTGCTTGGTATCTACTGGTGGGAGGAGCTGGGACAGCATGGGGCTGGTTTTAGAGGATCGTTTGCATTTCCCTGGCAATTGATGACCAGCCCTATTCCACAGACGCTTTAATAAATGAAACCCAGCTGGTCCTGACTGAACAAATTGGGTTTTAAATGGGGTCAGCTGGGTAGATGGGTAGCGTGTAGGGGGACTGCTTGGTAGGCATGTTTGCTGGTCTCGGGCTTTATCGGTTTTGCCTTCTTTTTTTCTCTTCCATAGTTTCAGGTTGCTCATTCTCTTAAATACTGAACCCATTTTAAACCTAGTGATTTAATTCATTTAATACATTTTAATGAATGCCAACATTTCTCCCCCTAAAAGACACTAAAAACAAATTAAGTTTTGCAAAAAGAAACCTAAGGGAAAAACAAGTTGGGAAAAAACATTAAATAGATTTTAGCTGCTCTTAAAATATAGACACTGAGTTACTATTCACTTCACCAACACTTCCACTATCGTGGTTAGATACCTATTAATAAATAATTTTCCTTGTAGTTCCAGTGTAGTGGAATTTATCTGAGGATGAAGAACATGACGTAGAAAGATAAATGAAAAATCATCAATTATCAATAGATTTTTCCATTGTTACATAACAGTAGACAGGATGTGCATTACATGTGTAAAATAACAGTTACAGAAAACTGAACTGCTAGCATGTACAGTAGCAGGCTATTATTAACACCTACACATAATTTTTGTGGATGATGGTACAGTCCATTAAACTGCTCTTGCATGTATTTCTGTTTTGCATTCTAGTCACTTTTGTTATAATGTGAAGTAATACAGGTGAGTGAGGTTTTGTTTGTATTATATATGTGCTTTGGAACCACTTTTATCACAATGTGCAAATGTTTAAAGTTATTACATTTTTTTGATGTGGTAGTTCTATATGTAAATATGTGCTGGAAAATGTTGGCCCTACTTGCACAGAAAAAAAAGATGGCAAAAAATTCTCTCATATTGTTGTTCTTCTTTGGGGATCAAATTAATTTTCCCTGGCAAGGTCTTGACTTTAAGAACTTTGTGCAGCACTTGTAAAGCTTCTCTTGAGATGTGAGCCCCTAAGTACACCATCAGTGATAAATCATTCATCACCCAATTGCCTGAAAATATAATATGCAACGTAATATGTTATAGGTGACAATAGGGACCATGAATTAATTTATTCTTGCTTTTTGTGCAGACGTAAAGCAGGTTATGAAATATCTATCTATCCATCCATCCATCCAACATGGTATATGTTTTGTTTTTACTTGACCTGTCCTATTCTGGGTGTACCCCAGCCTTGTATTTTGCCCTGTGAACCTAGATAAGTCCCTGGATGGGAGATAGATGGACAACAGAGAGCTAGCTCAGTCAGTTGAGGAGCGTTCCTCGTACTCTGGCCCCTTTCCAAATCATGGCTGCGTCATCAGCCAGTCAATGTGAATGGCAGTGGGGTAAACATATTATATTTCACCTGCAAAGGTATGTAGGTAATTGGCTGGGATTTATTCCTTGACTGCTCGCAGGTTCATCAAGTCTGTCTTCATCAACTCCTGAGCAGTGCCATTTTATCAACAGTGAGGGAGGGGCGTGGGTGCAGTTGAGTGCATGAATCATGGGAAGGCAAGTCTGCTGCTCTGTGTTACTGGGCATATTTTACAGCATTTCAAAGATGCAGATTTGGGCACAAATAAGAATGAAACCTGGGATAAATGAAATAGAAATAAGTAACAATAAAATAGCTAACAAATAAGAACAATTCAAATTCATTGTCCTACAGACAAATACGAAATTACAGAGAATGCTACATTAGTAGATGCTGATCTTATTTAGAGAAGAAATTTGTTCTTGATCTTGTTGATTTTTATGCATATACTTGACAGCTTTATTAGTATATACTGGAGAATACACATTGCGTCTACAGTTCATGTAACAGTTAGGCAGTATTTTAGGCAGCCTGTTGTTTAAATTGTTAACCATATCAATATTACTAAATTACCCATACTGTAGGTGTGCATGTGTGAGTGAATGGTGTGTGAGTGTGGTCTGCGACGGGGTGGCCCCCCATCCTGAGTTGTTCCCCGCCTCGTGCCCGTAGCCTCCTGGGTAGGCTCCAGACCCTCCGCGACCCAGAAGTATAAGTAGGTTTAGAACATGGATATCAATATTATTACCGTATATTAATTTATATGTTGTAAATTCTCATACATATTTGCTCCCAGAATCACAATCAAAGCTAATCATCAATATTGAAAGTCAAACCATATGCATGCTTAAAATAAGGATATGCATACAACTGATAAGTTATGTAAACAGAGCAAACACAAGAGGTGGAAAATCACATGCAAATACATTCATTATCTTTGCCGTTACAAGGTTTCAAATCATACAGTAGTTCACTGTTTAACTTAAAGTTATTGTATTTGAACCGAAACATTTAGAATGTCATTATAGAACATTTTTCATTTAAACCAACATATATAGAAAAATTGAGATATAGATACAGTGGGTACGGAAACTATTCAGACCCCCTTAAATTTTTCCACTTTGTTATATTGCAGCCATTTGCTAAAATCATTAAAAAAAATAATTCTCATTAATGTACACACAGCACCCCATATTGACAGACAAAAAAAAAAAAAATTTTGAAATTGTTGCAGATTCATTAAACAAGAAAAACTGAAATATCACATGGTCAGCCAATTTACAGACGACTCTGCAGCACAAAGGAGATCAAGCCCAGGTTTCTGCTGTAGGACATACAGAAGACATATCGATGAATTTCTATTTCTCTTGTTGATACTTTCCATTATATCACTTACTCATGCAGAATATTATTAACCCCAGACCAAAGCAACCACAAAAACAAATGAAAGCTGATATCATTACCCATTATTTATTTATTTGTTTGTTTGTTTTCTTGAGCTATAATCTGTCAGCTACTGTATCATCTTATTATTTTGGGAAAAAGTGTTACCTGTAAATATGCTCAAATTAACCTTCCTCTAGGACTACCTGATTATCTTTTGATAATTTGTTAGCTTGCCGTTGAGTATGTAAAGCCAATGAGAATAGTTCACATATGTCCACAGGCTGCCAGACAACCTCTTTTCTTTGAAACAGCCAGGGTATATAATAACAAATGTAATTAATTGTTATTTGGTGTCCCCCATCAAAATATGCCTAATTTAGCTATATTTTAATTATCATCAGATATGTGTAGGCTAATTGTCGGTTGTGTAATAGCTTTCCCCTTTTCTAGTGTTTGAATAAGTTCAAAACTTAAGGACTTAGTTCAGTTAGTGTAGTTAAAGTTTTAAAAAGTACAAGGCCATCTCCATTCATCAGGTTCATGGACTTTTCTGCTGCTCAATAATTAAGGGCTTTCAGATCAGCATTTTGAGCAGTGACCTGGATTTCAATGTTCTTATAATTAATAAAAATAAGTTTTTACTCATTTTTAAAACAATCTAAGATAGTAATGTATCATGTACAGCTGTTGGTTGTAACATATTTTGTGTTTATGAAGTTACAATAACTTGATAATTATGTATATAAATACATTTCAGCTGATACAAGGATTACAAAATAAAAAATTACATTGAGATAAGGATTTATGGCTGTGAGCTGGCAGCACCAAAAATAGGTCCACACCTAAGAATCATGCACTGTTGAAAGTAAATGATGTCACTCCCAACTTTCACAAGTTCTCCTGCAAGGCTGACTGTCACCCAAGACAGAATTGTACCTTGAATGGTGTCTGTTTGCAAGCTTGTCTTGTCAGAGGGTGAAATCTCCTCATCAGTTATATCCCACAGCATGGTCTGCCTTCTTTCCAACCAACATCTGTCTTACCTAAGATGCGATTGGTTTTGTGCTTGATACTACTGACTATAAATATAAACATTATATAACATAATATCTGATATTATAATGTGTTTATGTGTGGTTTATGTGGCATCTCACCCAAAAGCCTCTCAAGACACCTATGAGTCATACTGAGCCAAGTAATGTTAACAGAATACTCCTTAAGCAAACAATTTATTACTCTGTAAACATACACAAAGAGGCATTGGTATTGGAATGTCAATACTCAGTTGATATACTTAAATTTATCCAAAGAGGTCTGTCCTCAGTACTGTCTTTTAAATATACAGAATACGATTAGTGGAGTAGATGTTTCATATACATTACTAACAGGTATATAAAGCAAACTACTGTGTCTCACTAAATATACTGGAAGGCCTATTTTACATCACAATTTCAATTCAAGGACATAAGTGTCCTTGATGCCAAAACTGATTAAACTTATTAGTCAGTGAAAGGTTAGCTGAATGCAGTATTTGTAAACTGTGCTTATGTGAACGTTCTAAGCTTACAGTTTACAAGTCAAATCATGGTGGCTTTCTTATGCTTAATAAAATACATGCTTAGGTCAGCATACTATAGGTCATTACTTATGAACTCAGCTGCACAAATGGGGTAAATAGTATGCAAAATACATTTGTTTGTGCAAGTTTCCAGATTAAATCTGTTATTTTTTTAGCATTCTCATCTAGACTGCAACCTAATATGCCTTCAATTAGCAGCCAACCATAACTGAGTCTTCAAAAAATAATATTTGTACCAGCTAAGCTTGCTGAAATTCTTGGTTGTAAAAGCAGTTACAAACAAGTAATTATTGCACTCAAGGGCAATTCTGGGAACACACTAAATAAAAATAACTGAGATCACATTAAAACACACAAACTTGGAAAGGCAAATAAGTACTGGGTCTTGGATCTGGGACCCAGGGCTACTGTCTGGCTACAGCCCATTTGAAGTCTGCATAGAAATCTGTTTACAATGAAAAAACAACACAACAGCACTTGTCACTATTAAAGGTCAATCTTTTAAACAGGCTGTCACTCACCTGCTGCTCTCCAAGAGTCCAGCTCAGCAGCCTTACTGCTGGACAGGATACAAAGCATGTTAATCTGCAGGTCTGAAGGTTAGAGCAGAGGTCTTAAGCTCTCCATGTGACATGGTAGACCAACCTGTCCAGCGGTACTGAATAATCTCTACTTGCTGGAGCATCTTAGCAGTTCAGGTCTGATATGGCACCACACCTCTGTGAAAGGTTGTTTTGTTTTGTTGTTTTGATACTGCCCAGTGGGCAGATAGCGCCCTGTGTTTTGTTTTATTGTTTTATATATTTACCTCGTTGGACAGAGAACTGTTTGACTGACACATACTGTTCTTTTGAGAGGCTACAAGTTTGTGTTAGTGCTTTCTTCAAATATTTATATTTCATATGTGAATTATTTGTTTCTTGACAATTTATACATGATTTTGCCTCTCTGAAAACTAGTAGGTCTTCTAATCATAAATGTCTCTGTGGGGTGGCATGGTGGTTAGCACTGTTGCCTCACACCTCTAGGACCCGGGTTCCGGTCTCCACCTGGGTTTCATGTGTGTGGAGTTTGCATGTTCTCCCCGTGTCGTCATGGGGTTTCCTCCAGGTACTCTGGTTTCCCCCCACAGTCCAAAAACATGCTGAGGCTGATTGGAGTTGCCAAATTGCCCCTAGGTGTGCATGTGTGAGTGTGTCCTGTGATAGGCTGGTCCCCCCGTCCAGGGTTGTTCCCTGCCTCGTGCCTGTTGTTCTAGGATAGGCTCCAGACCCCTCGTGACCCAGTAGGGTAAGCAGTTTGGAAAATGGATGGTATTCTCCATGTTTATACTCACAGGCTATGCTTAATTTTAGTCAGTTTATCAAGAAAAGACAATATTTATCATTTAATTGCAACATAATATCTATTGCAACTTAATGATGAAATGATTATATAATATAATTATTATTATTCAATTTGTTCTTCACAGAGTAAATTGGAAATTAGAAATGGTATATTTCTTTCTAAACAATCACATTTCCAGAGACAAGCCAATGTATCAGGCTTTTATTAATTATACTGTGTAAATATATAGACAGTCTTATTGATGAGGTAACTTAATTCTAAGTGCTTATAAGGCAGGATTAGGAAGCTAGAAAATTAATTACAAGGTGAATAATTCTTGTGCATTAATTCGTCTTTCTCGGGTATTCACATCCACACTGCAAATAAATGTTTCCTTCTGATTCAGAACAGCTATTGCACATGCCAAAGTAATAATTAAATCTGTTTTACATATTTTCTTATTAATTAACTAACGGTAATATGTAGTCCATGATGCATAAATGGTTAGATGATGGATGGATGGATGGATGGATTATATGGATGGACAGAGAAACAGAACAGTTGTATGTGACACTGTTCCTAAGATAAATCTAGATGCTGTCCGAACAACAGAAATGTATTCCCTAGACAATCCCATCACTTCCTCCATCATCTAATCCCTAACCCTCCCACATCCCCACGTTAAATACCATGGTATCCCGAAAATATTATTGTGATACCGCCTAACCCTACCCTACACATTCTCCCCACCTCTCCACACAAAAATCCCAAGCCCAACTTTGTCTGACTTGTCTCAGTGTAATCAGGCTCTGCAGATCTGTGCCTGTGGCTGTTCTTTCATATACTGTCTCTGGCTAGGACTAAGGCAATGTGACACGATTAAATTCTCCCACAAAAAATTTGTAAAGTGGAGAAGGGACACCCCCACAATAAATTCTGACAAGTAGCCCAAGATAAATATCATCAACCGGCTAACAGAATGCTACTGATATATTTTGCCGGCAGCTTCGACTTTTGTACAGTTTTTATTAAAACGTACCATACCTTCACCTGTACAATTTGTATGTGTGTGCAAAGTTTGGTAAAGTTTTCATAAACATTTTTTGAGTTATCATACTGAAAAGAAGTAAAATAGAGTGCCTGAGGCTGTCCTCTTTGCTCTAACTATGCGGTGCTGCTTCAGTTTTGGTGCAATTTGTGTCCAATTTGATCATTTCCCGATCTTCACCCATACAATGTATCTGCCAAGTTTGAAAATGATCTGTCAAATACTTTTTGAATCATCATGTTACCAAGATGGAGTGTCTGTAGTTGTCCATCCCTTAGCTGTCACTATGCAACACTGGATCAGTTTTGCTGCAATCAGTTTCATAGTTTTATGTGCTCCAGATTCCATATTCACCTATATAACGCGTCTGCAAAGTTTGAAAAAGATCTGTCAAATACATTTTGAGTTGAGAAATACATCGCACTAATGAGAAAATGTTTCTGGCATAATGGATGAATGGATGGATGGAACAGTTGTATGTACCAGAAGATTTATATTAAATATAAGTGTACTTCAGATGGAAAGAAAAGATCAAAGAGGCTGTTATTGGCTCATTTTCCTGTTCCAAATAAAATTAAAGCTGCCACAGTCATCAATAAGTCTACTTAACTGCAGAAATGAAACGTAATTAATAATAATATTAAGGACTTCAGGTAGCTCAGTAGGCAGCAATGTCACCTCACTCTTACTAGGTTGGACTGCGTACGCCACCACTGCTCTGCATGTGGGGTTTCCATGTTCCCCTGTGTTGTTTCCTTCAGGTACTGCAGTTTCCTCCCACGGTCAAAAAAGATGTATTTAATCTCTAAATTTTCCACACTGTGCAAGTGTTTGGCCTGTAATGGGCTGGCATCCCATTCAGAGTGCTCCCCCTATGTATAAACAGTTGGAGATGGATGACTGGAAAAAGGTCTCTCTCAGTTTGGTGGTGAGGATTAAAGAGGCACTTAATGTTTTTCTTTTTTTGTAATCAGTTCATGTTGAAGAATCCTTACTTCTGAAAAATGAAATAAATACAAATTTCCATATATAATAATTGAGTTTAAGATTTTCATGTGACATGTTGATGGCAATTTAACATGAAAATATTTATTTGATATCAAATAAACAGATAGAAGCAAGGCCTCTTTCCATTGAACATAAAGCGTTTTTACTCAAAATTGTGAGCAGTAATGAATTCCCTTTTCCCCTTTGTAATACTTAAGAGACAGTGAGCCAGTTCAAAGCAGTCAAGCATGGGCTGTGATTATATGTAATAGGAATTAGTAATAGGTCAATGGAAGTGCTTTCTATAGCAATTTGCTAATACATTCTTAGCATATTTTGTGTAGCACAGTGTTTTCGCAAATATATTTAATTACCTGACTCATACATTACTTTTTGTAACATTTTTAGCAAAGATCGTTAGCATGTAAAGCAAGTCACAGCCTGCTACTATGCTGTAAGCAATAATAGAATTTATGTAATTTTCAACATATACAGATTGAGGGTGGTGCATGATCCATAGCTAATAATGAAATCATGCCCATTGTACATGGAATATATTTTTTGTTCGGGTAATGCAACAAGAATGAATATTTTAAACAATAGCAAAAGCCTATCCATCCATACATACACCCATCCATCTTTTAACTGTATATCCAGAGTATAGGAACTCCAGCCAAGTAGCATTAACTCATAGTAAAGTCATAATTTCGTGATTTAGAAAATTGAGTATTTCGATTGCATGATAAGTGTGATGAAAGAGTTTACGGAAAACCTACCGAGACAAACTTTGACACTGTGGTTTATGACAAAGACGAATACAATACGTTTCATTCAGGACTACGTGGATCTTATATCAGAACTACAAGAAATGCCACATTGCTTTCATACATATCTTATATTATATGGACAAGATGTGTTTCATTGTCTCACTTGAATCTGGGACAATAAATAATGATGTGTTATGTTCTAGGAGTGAAGAAATGTTCCAGATTTGCAGAGTGTCGGTTCACCTCATACATTTTTTTAAATATCTGGGATTATTGAAAACAGGGAATTACCTCAAGGGATTGTCATTTGCCATGTTGTTTGGAATTTCTAGATTTACTATTTTCCTGAGTATTGATCCTCAGATGTGAGCTCACATGTTTCTCTACTGATTTTATGATTGTGCATTTAACTTGCTTGAAAAATGCCCAGCAGTTGCATTACTGAGTAACATTCGCAAATATGTGTGGAGTAATAAATGTAATGTCAATCCACTTTCATTTTTTTAAGTCGTCATAGGGAGAAGGGAGGATAAGCTTATTTTTCTGCAGTATACTGGTTTTAATTCAACAGCCAACTGCATTTTGCATTCAACATTTCAAAACTCTATGAGAGTTTATCTCCCTGCACAGTGCTATTTTTCATTTCCATATCATGGTTTAGGCATGTATTGTGTTACAGAAGTCATTCGTAGATGCCGCAAAACTCTACAGTAGCGGTGCCCAGGAATCATGAAATTCATAAATGCTGGCAAAGATTTGTGCTTTGGGATAGCTATTGTGTGTGACTGACTGTGACTCACATTGCATGGGGAGGTACAGGAAGTTGGAAATGGCAGTAAGGCTCAAACGGCAGGGGAACGACAGTGTGCTGAGCCATTTCACGCCACTGATTAGACCTGATGTGATGCATCTGTCATAAAAATTCCTGTTTCATTACTTTGAAATGTCATCACCATTTATAAAGTTCTTTGAGGTCCAGGACTCCTAATTAACATTTTAAATTCAATTGGGCTGTACATTACCCATTTACAGCCTTATTTAGAGTTCTGTTTTTCTGAGGTTATGAAATAGACCCGCCTGACAGCATTCGTTCATCACACATTGCAGTCCAGAATTAGCATTAAAATATGACATGTCAACTGACCAGACAACGCAAAGAAAATTTTAAGTATGAAAGATATTTATGGAGGGCATATATTAAAAAGCTTGGGCTAAAACAGTTAAGTAGTAACTGCTATATATGGTGTATCGTATTTTCAGCCTTCTTGCAAAGTGAATTTCATTAAATGAGAAGAAGGAAGATTAAGGCATTTCGATTTTGTCTTGATACATTTATCAAGTCAGCTAATTAAAACATATCAGATACTACATAGCCTTTTTAGTATTCCCCTCCATGCTATGTGTATAGCAAAAAATCTTAGCAAAAATAGAAATCCGTGTTATGCAGCATGTGCTCATTGGTGCCTCATGTTTTATGTTTAGTGTAAATAAATGTTTTATGAGAAAAATTATGCATGTATGTAGAGAACTTTACTGTAAGGAATGTATAATAATGGGTTTTGCTGGTGAAATCTTCTTTTATCAAATGAAGTTTTAAATAGGTTAATATGTTCATGCTGAATTCCTGTTTCCTAAGTAAAGGAGTCCTTTGGGTTTGATGGTGTACACGCAGTTTAGCCGGCCTAATCACATTTAATCACAGGCGAGTGATGTGAATCGGATGCCTTTGATTCAGAATAATGGGAGCAGAGGCCAATGATAAAAGATAAAAGCTTGTTACCACCAACTTGTCATGTACCCAGAGAGAGCCTGAGGGGCTTTTAACTCCGTATCGCCCCAAGCAACTACACTGAAAAACTTGGGAAATTAAACAAATCAATGAAATTCCTTTTCCAAAGGAAGACAAATTGGTTTTCCTATACGACATGGCACCATTTTCTTTCTTGCCATCTGTGTTATTAACCTCAAATAAGTCGATTACTTAAATAATAACAGCTAATAGACAAATACTGTATCTAAATGAATAAAATAATTTAGTACTGGTGAGTCTTGCCAGATTTAGTGCCCCATATATGCCTTGGATGACAGATGACAGTATGTACGGATACAGTATTTTAAAGCAAGACATATCTTTACAGTTCTTTTGCAGATAAATGATCTTGAATTGTTCCTTTTGTCACAATCCGGTGTCGATGCGGACGAAAGAACAAGCAGGGAACTCCAAAGTCCAAACGAACGGGGTTTTATTTAG
>JABFDZ020000045.1:7049499-7064694 GCA_019775955.2 Pollimyrus isidori | reverse complement strand
GGGCAGACCCAGGACTCGCTGGAGGGATTATATCTCTCAGCTTGCCTGGGAACGCCTCGGCGTCCTCCCCGAGGAGCTAGTGGAGGTAGCTGGGGAGAGGGAGGTCTGGGTGTCCCTCGTGAGGCTGCTACCCCCGCGACCAGAATCCCGGACAAGCGGCAGGTGATGGATGGATGGATGTAATGCGTCACAGAACAGAGCTTATGAAGTATCATAATCAACACTATAATGCCTTATGACTGTCATTAGATTATGCTGTAATGTTTATTAATTCTTATATCGCCCATTATAATACATTATGGATGTTTTGTCGTGCATTATGAAGGTGTATATAATTTCATTGTAGATGACAGCTTCAGATACAGAATAAGTAAATAATAATAATAATAATAATAATAAAAAACATTAAGGGAAAGCCTTTTTAAAAAGGTGGGTTTTAAGGCCACGTTTAAAAGTGTCCACGGTCTGTGGTGCCCTCAAATGGATTGGGAGAGCAGTCCAAAGACGGGGAGCAGTTGAGCAGGAGGCCCAATCCTCCATTGTGTGGAGTGTAGTTCTAGGGGTTTTAAGGAGGTAGGAGGAGGAAGTACGAAGGGAGCATGAAGAAGAGGTCAGAACAGTGAAGAGATCCTTGAGGTAATAGGGGGCAGTTCCATAAACACATTTATGGGTGAGTAGTGAAACCTTATATTCAATGTGGAGTGAAATGGGAAGCCAATGAAGTCTCTTGAGAATAGAAGTGATGTGGTTGAATTTTCGGACCCTCATCAAAATTCTGGCAAGCACTGTTCTGGATGTGCTAGAGTTTTTGAATGTTCTTACTAAGTGTGCCGATGAAAAGTGCATTGCAACAGTCCAACCTGGAAGAGACAAAGGCAAGGACCAATCTTTCAGCATCTGCCAAGGTCAATGTAGTTTGGCAATGTTCTTGAGATTAAAGAATGTGGTCATACAGAACTGTGGGGGTAAAAATGGAGGTGGGGGTCCATTTTTACATCAAGATCGGTTGTAAATGAGGATAGTGGAATATCTTGATTAGAGAAAGTGATACTAGTGACAGTGGAGGACCAAATCTGGTACGGAGTGCCAACTATAATGCCCTAGTGCCAACTAGAAAGCTTCATCCGCAGCTTTATCTCTTCCAGGCATGTGGTGAGACCTGCAGGTTGCAAAGATGTCTTCAAATAAAGCTGCGTGTCATTAGCATAACAGTGAAAAGATAAGCTATGTCTGGTGATAATGTGACCGAGGGGATGGTGGCATAAGGTGGAGTTGGTCCTAACACCACACCTTGGGGGATGCCGAAAGTAACAGTGTGGGAGTCAGATGTAGCTTTGCTCAGGGCAATATACTCTGTTCTCCATGAGAGATAGGAGAAGAACCAATTATAAGAGGATTTATATATCATGTAAACAGTAGTGATATTTTTTTTCTTTTGAAAGTACACGTTATGCAGTAGACTGATGATTTTACGAAATAAACAAATTCTACAGCATTTCTGGGCAGAATACCCCATACACAACTACTTAAAATACTGCTGTTTTTAACTTCTTTCATTTCAGTTCAGTTCTGTTTCTGACAGATCTGTGGATGTTCCCCTGACCATGTGTCACAATGGCAGTCTAAATCAGCCTTGAGAGGAAACCGTACCCACATTTCAGCAGGCATGCTTTTTATAGCTCCCTGGTAACTAGCAGTCGTGAAAACGTCTCTCAGAAATGTTGCCAAGCACAAGAGCAGTACATTTTCTATGCGAGACGTGCTGCACGTATGGGACATGGGGAAGTACGGCAGTGAAATGAACAAACTGGAATAAAAAGGGAAATGTGTCAGCCTTTAGGCATAATACAAAGGTATACATAACAAAATATGTCAATAACAAAAATAGTAGGGATAGAAGTTAAAAATCGTAATAGTAATTTATTGTATTTTGTAGCAATAACCGGGTGTTATGCCCACACCCATAAATAAAACCAGCCAATACAGGCCCTGGATTCCCTTAAATGGGTGGAGACATAAATCCCACAAAATGCTCTCTCTCTCTCTCTCTCTATATATATATATATATATATACTGTATACACACACACACACACACACACCTTTAACTTCAGAACAAGTAAATACTTTCAGCATCATGACATTTGTAAATCACTTGCTCCACATTCACCGAATCACAGCTTCATAACTTTTCTGCTGCGGCTTTTTTTAGCCTTAGATGAGACATTTGATCAGGCATCCCAAGTCGATTGGTGACATTTACTTTCCTTTCATGGGGGCTTTTAACATGCAGTTTTGTCCCTGTTAAAATGACCTTTAACCCAAAGTTTCAAATTAAGTGTGGATTTTACTTGCATGCAAGGTATATAATTTAAATCTATAACATTCTTCATGCTGACATAATGATACAAAGATACATGGCTTCAAGAGTAATGGTCAAAATACAATTGCAGCTGCGCTTCCTATTTAAGACCTACAAAGGGGATGAAACAGGCACAGTGGGGCTATAGGTATGATCTGGGTCGCAGGCTATCTTCCTTTCATTAATATAAAGAATTTAAAATACTTAGTTCATTAATAGTTGTGCTGTTAACACATGCAGTTTTTTACCTGGAACACTAAGGTATATATAAAGCTTTGCAACTATGCTCCTTTGGTTAATACACAATAATGAGTAAATTCAGTACTAAGTTGATGTGTAATTAAAACCACCAATGTATTTATTGTCAGTAAAAATTTCATAACAGTCTTCTTAGAAAATACCTCCAGACAGCATTGTGGTGGTGTTCAAAAACTTAATGATCTGTTTTTTGCGTGTGTATATTTCTTTTTATTTATTTTGTTTTACTTTACCAGTTGCATCCTCAAAATACTGAGGCCCATGAATCAGGAGAGTGTAGACATTTTCTATCCACATTTCTGAAAACATGTAGCATTTCAGTTTGCACTTTGTTCTAGTGTTCTGAAGTAGTCTTAGTAGTAAAACACATTTTTTGGCTTTATTCACTTTAAAGAGCCCAAGAACATATTGATCTACTATTTATTGTCAGATCCAGCATGATTGGTGTTCTGTGATATCGAGCTATGCCACTAGGGGGTAGCTTAACAATTCATGGTAAACATTGCGTTTTGCCAAGGATTAAGGGAAAGAAAAATCAAATGTTGGCTAATTATGCTAATGAGGGCACTTTTGGGTTAACGGTACCAGGCATAGTTAATTGATAAAGTCATACAGTATCTTACTGTAAGTAGTGACCCAAGAAGTAATCAATCCAGCTACAGTATGTATTTTTAATGGCTTAGACATTCTTGTGAATGTATTTTACATGATTACGCACATTACTGGGTCATTCAGTGTTGTGTAGCCTAAATTTGAGAACCTGAAACAACAATTGATTCAAATGTAACCTTTATCCAAGGGTCCTTATAAAATGAGTTACAGCATTAAAATACTATGTAAGTGTCATAGAGATGATTAAGCTGGCTATGACTGTACTGTATATACAGCAATCAGACTCTATCTGCTAATTGAGCAGTAATTAAATTCTACTGAATAGTGTTTTTTGCCTGTTTATATCTATTTCTGCCTTAGATAAGTGCTGAAGAACACGGGCAGCTGGAAGTTTAAAATATCTGTCTTAAACAGGAATTATCTTTTGACATGATTTTGGACATAATCTATCTATCAGCTTGAGTTCCTGTGATTAACAGCCATACAACCTGCTACCTGGTGTGGATACCATTATGTACTTTGCTACAATCTGTCACTGTAGTATTAAGAATGCTACCCACTACCTGTCAGTGCTAACACTGCAAATTTATAATTATGCATTTCTAGGATGAGCAAACTCTGTTCAATCTGTCTGTCAGGCTAAACATATATAACGGGTTAACTTGGAATGTTTATTTTAAAATAATATGCTAGTGGTTAAACAAAATTCTTCCTAAACAATGCTTTTGGCAGTTTAGCAGCCATTGTACATTAATCCCTCCCATACAGGCACATGGTAATATTTAATTTATTTATATGGGTAAAGTTTAATTGCCAAATAATATCGAATGGAAAGGTAGTTATTGTTTTATTTGAGGTAGTGGTGTGGGTCAGGAAGAACAAGACAGAACAGAGCATGTCCAGGACCCCCAGCCACAGCCAAGACCTCGTTTAAATCAAAATAAAATCCAGAAAAGGCTTAAAACTGTAACAATGAAAACTTGGCACACGGGCCAAAAGAATTTCCCTAGTGTCCTTCTGAACTGAGGCTGTTCTGTTGATCAGGCTTTTACACGTCCAGCTGTCGAGCAAGCTGATATCTGCAGTGAATGAAAGGTTGAGTCCAGGTGCTGCTCTCCTTTGCCTGACTGGCTACCTGTTCAAGCTGCAGGACTGCAGGAGCTGAGGATATGCTAGCCGGCTGGCTTCGGGTGCTGCCGCATTATTTCCATGCAGCTCCACCATGCCAGAGCTGCGACAGTGGGAGCTGTCCAAAAGCTGAAGAATCCCACATGAACGGGCTCACAAATTGTTTTCTATACACTGAACTGGTGTTTACTTGTAATCCTGTGGGGGGGGCAACAAACATGTAGACAGTGCTATTGTAATTTCACCTGATTATTAAGTTGACTAATATGTTATCTGTTCTAGTTTTAGTGGGAAACAAATCCTTATATAGAAAGTTAACACCAAATCATGTGTGGATATGCTGTGTCCTACTTCACTTGGAAATTGTTTATTTGCAGATTATAATTATAATTACCATGTACCTATTTCCCTTCAAATCTGTCCATAAATGTGTGCCCTTTTGTTGTGCACTTCATATTAATAAAATGCAATGTCGTGGTGCATCTGAATTGAAATTAAATTTATATGTGAGATTGAACTTTGTTGAATACTTTTTTGAAATATTTCAACTGGAGTGCTGGTCACAGCAAGGTGTTTGGTGTTTTGGTCGAGATAATGAGCTACATTTATTCTTTGTTCAAGTTTTGGGGGGGTGGGGGGTTTCAGGCAGTTAAAGCAGAGTTGACCTGCTTCATATAGTGTCGTGCAGCTTCATGAAACAGAACCCGTACAGTGACAAGGGGTGGAAAAAAAGGGGTGGAAAACTATACATACAGTATGTATAGCCCTCCTCCAATCACGGAGCAGTATTTATTTTTTCAGCATAATAAGTAATCCAATCACTCCAATCAAAACCGCATTGGGGGTGTGAAAAAAACAGAGTAAATTGAGCCAACGGCTTATTCACAAAAGTATAGTATTCAACAGGGTACTTAAATTACTTCATAACAATTTAAAGTTTAAAAAGATCTTTGTGTGGTGCTCTTACCCCAGCTCAAAATAATCTGTATCTCTAACATAATCCCTAACAATATGTGTTCAATTCTAGTAATATATTATTGGCTGTTTTGTGGACTTTAATTAGCAAAAGTATAATTATCATAATTAAATTTGCGAAAGTAATGAGGCCTTGCCCGATTAACCCAGTCACATTGAACAGGTTTGCTAATAATTTTTTCATTCATTTTTTCATACACCCTATCCCTTGCTTGAAATTAATCAAAATAAAGTGACTCAATTATTTAATGTTCATATGCAGTACATGTAAACTATTAAATCGTGCCTTATTGTCAGTCAAGGTCATTTCTCTCAGAGTATACAAATGTTCTTTAAATGTTAGAACAATTCATTTTAAACCACGGCACAGAAAGACTGCAGTAATATCAGTACACCCGGTGATTAAAATATAGCACACGACTGAAGGTGAGGATTTTTCTCCATGTAATATTAAATGACATGACCCCGCTGTTGGATTCTGGCATATAATTGTATCTAATTTGTACATGGTATTGAACTAGCAGGGTGAGCTTATTCTGACTGCCTGTCATATCTGGTATCTAATTCTCAATGCATATAAATTAGTTTAAACTACAACAGAGAAGACAATCATGTTGGAGCCTGTTTGCAGCTAAAGCTCTGTGCTAATGATATTTACGATAAGTATGGAAATCCGTGTCATTGCAGAATGCAAAATAGATGCTTTATCTTGATAATAGCATAAAACTCTCACTAATGTAATTTTACGGTGGTATTCTTTCCGCAAGAGTGGTCCTTGAATAGCAGAGGACATGTCATTTTTGATCATTGAAACCTTCCTGTTCTCATCCTTCTTTACGTTTCATGAATGAAGGTCAGACTGAGATGTACTAAATCCACAATCCCACAGAAAGGATTATGGAAAGCGCCTATACCAATTTATCCTTTACTGTGATGTATTGATTTTCATCTAATAATAAATATTAAATAAATATCCCACTGTACCCCCAGCAGGGCTCTCGTCTACAATGGAAAAGCTGCCTGTTGTGCCACTGAGTCCCCTATTTTTCTGAAAATGACTTCATGAAATTGAAATTCATAGGATACAGAACTTGAGTGCCTATACAACAAGGATTTGTAATTCAGTGTTACTAATATTTTACTTTGCTGACACCTGCTTTTTGGAAGCGAGATGAGAGAATAAGGGCAGGTTTCTAAAATACGCACAGGCACATACATACACAGCATCCAGTATTTTCAACAGAGGTGGAGATTTCAGGTCCAGGGAGTACAAATCCAGACCAGAATTTTGTTTCAATGAACCAGTTGAGTACTCTGTGATTCAACTAGTTTGTTGAAACAATATTTTGGACTGGATTTATACTCCCTGGACCTGAAATCTCCACCTCTGATTTTCAATTCGAAATAGAACTCATTAAAAGTGTTTGGGGGCAATATGAGAAGATTTTATGGACGTATCAGTCCATCCAGCCTTCAATATTCCAGCCTCTTATCCAGTACTGGGTTGCAGGGTGGCTGGTACCTCTGAGAGAGCATAAGGCGCAAGGCAGGGGTTCACCCTGGATGAAACACCAGTTCATTGCAATGATAACCACAGTAACTGAAAGCAATGAATTATTAAGTGGTATATGCTTTAAACAAATAATAGAGATGTAATTGTTAAGTTAATTGTTAATGGTCTCCATCATATTAAACCTAGATCATAATATACTTTAAAAAGTATATTCCTCAAAAGTATAATATAATTTCTCAAAAGATAACATTAATGCAGCTGGGAATTAACCCAAGCTAACCTAACGTTGTTTTTTTTCTGTTAAAATTATAGCGAGGTTATATGGGTATGTGCAAACTCACTATATGATTTAGCGTGTTACTGTGATGCGAACAGCATTCATGTCTGGTCACCATTTCTGTAATAATATGCAAAGGGTTATCTTTTTTCTGGAGCTGTATTCCATCTAAAGATCTTTAGGAGAATGAGGAAAATTAAATTTGATATGGTTGGTATTGCACGGCAGGCCAGGCATCAGTAACCACTAGGGGGCATTTAGGGGCATAGGTGGAATAAATATATTTGAAATTGTCCTGCTTTGCAACACAAATATATCTTATTAAGCATTGACAAGCTCTCTATAAAATTTTTTCTGTGTCATATTGACAAGGTAAATTTTAAATAATTAAAAAGATGTCTCTGATTTTTTTTACAATGCATCATAGTACAGTTCAGGATTTGTTCCCCAAAAGGTTTTTCTTAGCCCAATTATATTTTTATCACTTATTTATTTATTTATTTATTTTCTATGCTAATTATATTATTTGAAGAATTGTTACTTATAAGTAACAATGTAGAATGCTGAGGTGGGGGACATTTTTAAAAATATAATACTCCATTGTTTATAGTTAAAAATAATTATTTCTGACCATTTCAATCTGGAGTTCTAGTACGCTCCTATGTGTCTTTGCCTTGCAGTTAAACATTTGACAGAAATGAACTGTGTACAGGTCACTGCAGTGTACTTGGTACCTGTACATGTGCCTTGTCAAGTTTTTGCTAGGCTGTGTCAAGAATAATTTCAAACACCTGAAATGATAAGGCGTTGCAGATGTTCAAGTCCACTGATTCAATTATGTTTTGCTTGATTATATTTTCCTGATACGACACAATCAGGAAAAGTTAAGCCTCTGGGGAAAATGAAGACCTCTTGGGAAATTATGGATTTATAGGCTTGACTGAATAGTAGGAATATGATTGAAGGCAAGCATCAACATTTCAGTGATGTTGACAGAGTGGGAAGTGTACAATAACTTACAATAAATTATTACAGTGACACTAAGATGTTCATATTTATAAAATATATATATATAACTAAAAATCCCAAGAAATGTTCAAATGCATTGTTTATAGGACACAACTGAATTCAACTGAAATCTGTGAATGTAAAATCTGTTTGAGATTATGCTTTTCAACTGTTTTTTCTATTTGCTGAATGTGAAACTTGAACTTGCATTCTGTAACAATTATACCTTCTGTCTGATCATATATTTGATTTCCCTGTTATCCAATATACACTAGATTTCGATTTCTTCTATATATTTATATTTATATCTATTTCCAAGGTATTTATGTGTAATATTTTTATATTGTAAACATCTGATACATTTCTTGTCCTGTTGCAGATTATGCTGTTGACTGACCCAGATACTGAAAGCAGTCTGCTGATCAGCACTGATGAGGGGGCCACCTACCAGAAGTACCGCTTAAATTTCTACATTTTGAGTTTATTGTTTCACCCTGAGCAGGAGGACTGGATTTTGGCATATAGCCATGATCAAAAGGTATGTGACATCTTTCAGTTTAGGATTATCGAGGCCTAGAATGTCTCTGTCTAGCCTCTAAATGTAAGAAACTTACGTTTCAAATTCCTGGCAAAAGGCAGCAGCATTTTCAAGCATATAGTATACTTTTCACACAGCACTACACCAAATACCGCCTCAGTACGACTACGCTTCAGACAGAATTATGGATATAAAATATTAAATACAGTGATTTTCGCCTATAGAGGCGGCTCTTGCCATACAGTAGATATGTTGGCTCTCGCACTGTATTAGGACAACGGACCATTCTCAGACGCTTCAGCTCTGATGCAACCCGGAAAAACTGTCGGCGTGGATTTTTGCCGATAACCGATAGTTCCAGGAACCAACTATCGGTGCCGATTAATCGGCAAAACCGATACATCGGTCGACCTCTAGAGGTTAAGGTCGTCATGTTGGAAGTAGAGTTTTGCCCATAGAAATAAATGGCGAGTCACCACAAAGATATAATTACACTCATCTGTGCGTGTCGAAAATACAAAGTTGTGGTTCTCTAGATATGTAATTTCAGGATCTTGTTCCTAACTAAAATGGCTGTGACATCGTTGAGAAGGGCCTGATTTCTCTAACGTGGAATGGAAAGGTCACAGCAGGCATCTGGGAAGTTGATGAGGTTCCGGATGGAACTGACCTTGGTTTCAAGAATGTGACTTAGTCTTATGCGGCGGAGGCTGCGAAGAGCAGAGGAGACTGAGTGCTGCTTATCCAAATTAGAGGATCAGCTTCAAGTTTTGAGTGCTGCCAGAATATGTTTATTTTTTTCTTACACTCGCTTACTGGAAGTGTTGGGCTTCACTGGAACTTCTCGAGCTTCTTACAAAGTCCATAAAGCAGATCCACAAACCAGAACTAGATTCTTTGTCTGTTTATATCCAGCTGTAGATGTCTCTCAAGAAATAAATAAATATTACGGATGATAAGATTCACTGACAGGTATTCTGGTTTCCCCCCACAGTCCAAAGACATGCTGAGACTAATTGGAGTTACTAAATTGCCCGTAGGTGTGCATGTGTGTGTGACTGGTGTGTGAGTGTGCCCTGCAATGGACTGGCCCCCCATCCTGGGTTGTTCCCCGCCTCATACCCATAGCTTCCCGGGACAGGCTCCGGACCCCCCGCGACCCAGAAGGATAAGTGGTTTGAAAAATGGATGGCTGGATGGAAGATTCATCGATTCAAATCAATGCACCAGCATTAAAGTTCATGATGATATTGCCCTGATTAAAAAAGTGTGACGCAGATACATTTTCAGATAAACTTGGCATGCATGGTTTCTAGCATCTTTGCATCTGTAAAATGCAATTTATTAATTAATATAATTATATTATATAATTATTAGCAGTGGCCCCGTTAAGAAGGGTTATATCTAAACTCCTGCTCGCAATTGCTATCTTTCTCACCAGTAGATTGACCTCTGGTGGCACATACTATGTATTACAGTACATCGACTCACCACAGCATCTCCTTATCAGTTTAGTAAAAAAGGAGTATCCGTATTTTTGACAGTATTAAAAATAATACCTTTGGGATTTCTAAATACTGGGATGCACCATAATTCCATTATGCTGCCGAAGACTAGGGACAATCTTTTAATTATTTAGAAAAGTGACCAATAATTTTTGACCAATAATTTTATATAAGAACATACTGTAGATTGATTACTCCTCTCTAAACTTTCTCAAGCGCTATCTCTCTTCTCCAGTTCTCCACTGCAGTCGGAGACCAATTCTGTTCAAGTCTCTAGTCCAAGTCTCACAGAAGTTGGGGGCGTGTCAAACAACGCATCGTACCATATTGCATTGAATCGCAGTGTTTTGCAATAGGCGTGAATCGTATCATTAGTAGCTGCTTCATCTTTCATGTACAGTGGTACCTCGGTTCTGAAATTTAATCCGTTCCAGACTCCAGATTGAATCCTAAAATATTCGAGTTCTGATTGAATTTTTCCCCATAAGAAATTTGTTCCCAGCCCCCCAAAATTACAAAAATTTATGGAGTATTCATCAATAATTTGCTAATGTAGCTTTTCCTTAAATAAGTTGTGTAATAGCCATAATATATACAGAAAACTGGAACAGAAATGTTAGCTATTAAAAACTGTCCATATGTCCAAAGCCCTTCTCCTCTGGTAAAATACCTAGAAGACTAAAATTCTGCTTGCATATGGTAGTTGCCTTCCTTAGTCCCCTTGTTCTCTTTTATTCTCTCCATGTCGCTCAGAAATAGAATTAAAGTACCATTCCCTCAACACTTTGGCTTTCAAAGAAGCAATCGTTTTTTTCTTTGGTTTGTCAAACCATGTCAGCACTATGCAATTGTTCCTTTTTGGTTTATTATACCACATACATCTGCTGACAAGATGGGACACTCAAAAGCTTGTAACTGGTATCTTCAACATGTAAAAATTACAATGAAAATAATAAATCCTTGCTTTGGTCAGTCTTCTTGTATATGGGAAGAAAGTACGCTGTCTTCTGTGATCTAATGGAGTCCTTGGGGGATGATGTCCAGACACATACTTGGCTTTGATTCTTGCTTTACGTCTTCACGTCATTGGCTCTTCTCCAAGCCTTAACAGTTTTAGAGCATCCCATTGGCAAGGAATCATTCACACATTTAAATGACTTATCCCTGGTGCTGAACCCTCAGCTCAGATCCTTATAGCTTTTCAGTTTGTGCAGAATTTCCAAGGATAGATGCTCATCATTAATCCATGCATCCATCTTCTTATTCAGGGTCATGGGGGTCTAGAGCTTATCCTGGAGGCTATGGGCACAATGCAGGGAACATCCCAGGATGGGGCACTAACCCATCACAGGGCACACTCACGTGCCATTCAGTCACAAACACATGCCTATGGGCAATTTGACAACTCCGCTTAGTCTCAGCATGTCTTTGTACTGTGGGGGGAATCTAGAGAACCCTGGTCCTAGAGGTGTGTGAGGCAACAATACTAGCATCTATGCCAGCATTCCGCTCCACCAGTAAGCAATACCTCATATTATATTCTTCTACAGTGGTACTTAGGTTCTCGAACTTAATACGTTCCGGACTCCGAATCGAAATTGAATTTTTCCCATAAGAAATAATGTAAAACCAATTAATTGGTTCCCAGCTCCACAAAAATACAGCCAAATACTGTATGTTTTTAAGCATTTAAACACAAAATGAACAGGATAAAACAAAAAGAGCATTTTCTTTCTTAATGGTTTCTAAAATTATAACGATCTTATCCCAACACTACCCCTGCCTTGCCCCAATCATCCACTCCTTCCGTGTGCCACGCCCCCTCGTTAACCTCGTGTGGGATCCCCATGTGATCAGCTCTTTCTGGCTGTTGTCATTAGTCCTCCGTATTAAGTCCACATTTCACTTTGTTTAACCAGTCCGGTCATTGCGTGCATTGGACTTGCTTACAGCTGATTTAAAGCAACGCATTCTGATCCTGACACAATGCATTACTGTTAGATACATTGCGACCTCTTACCCAGCTGCACAAACTGGAACCGCCTCCGTGATGACACATCTTTGCCCTCATTGGCTGAAGAGTTTAGTTACACGTATGACGTTTGTATCCCAGGCAGTGCCGATGCGTAATCTGCTATCTCTCCCAAAAATCGCGTAAAGCAGTGAGAACTGGTTTTCAGTCAATTTGCTTGTTAAAATAAAGTTTAGATAAATTACATAAATGTTCTAATAGTACACCTAAGTTAGTGGTTTATTTATTGCTAGTTACTGTAATGTTGATCTGCTTTATTTGGTTAGTCTGTGAAGAAGGCATTCAAGTAAGAATTGCATTGTACTGTAGTATGACTCATTTCCTGGCGGGCACAATTTATATTAGGTCGGCGTTCACGGTTTGATTTATAATATTCAGATCGAGATCTAGGTCAAACTGGTTTGTTCGACTTTCAAGAAATTCAAGTTCTAGTGAGTCTGAGAACTGAGGTACCACTGTACTATGATACTATGCAGACTGGACACATATATTCAGTGAAATAGAATATCTGTATGTCCTTTAAGTTATACAGTTTCAGGTTAAACTTTGTATAAGCAATCAGTTTCATATAGACTTGTGGATACTATTGCCATCATTTGCTGTCTTCATGATATACTTCAGTGTAGGCCTGTTGTGTCCTGGGTAGGGGTTGAGGTTGTCATGTTGGGATTAGAGTTTTCTCTCCATAGAAATGAATGGGGAGTCCCCACAAAGATATGATTACAAACCTGTGTGTGTGTGTGTGTGCATGCGTGCATGTGTGTTTCTTTTCCCCTGTAGCCTGGATGTGAAAGGTTATTTTGTGTTTTCCCCATGATACAGGTCTTAATTGGATCATTGTTTAGGTTAGGCTTAATCTTTTTTTTTCTAATGGGTGTTCCTTTTAAATATGATGTGGGACAAGTGTTTCAATTAATAGCAAGTGACTGACTCTATCGTAAATCATATGAATGGTAATTAAATTACATTACATTATAACAGATAGTGAAAAGCCTATTCATTTAATCAAATATATAAATTAACTACAAATGAAAGATCATTTCAATTTAAAAATGAATGATGCTCCAAATTACCAGTATGTAGCTCAGTGTTTTACACAGTATTTATTTACATTTTTATTTTTAACATACTGTATAAAGGTGCAATAAAACTAAATAACAGTGTCAAAGAGAAACACATTTTACATTTAGTGTATTCTGTTCTTTATACAACTATACTTAATCAATGGAATAATGTAACACATCTCCAGACCCTGCCATAATTTGCTTAATTTATGCATAGCACATAAAACAATTATTCTTTCACCAAAGACACTATTTGTTTATGTTAAATTGTATCACTCAGTTACTCTTATGTGTAATAATCAGGGAATATTAGTGGTCAGGACATATTTTTTAACACCAAACACTGACCACAGAGGATGCATTTGGGTTATTCTGCATTTACACTTTTGATATGTAAATAGTGTTATGTCCATGTCAAAAGAATACCTGTATTATTACAGAGTTCCTCATCAATATATCTGTGAGTGCAGACCGTTAAAATTTCTGCATTCAGAATTTACCATGGAGAAAGACATACTTTATTCATAGTATCCCCTTCAGGATGCATATGATAATCAGCATTCAGTTGATCCCATTTTCAGACGTTGTGACTGGAAAATAGGTAACGACCTAGCATATAGTCTGTGTCGCAAGTCTTTTCAGGCAATGAGGCACGTTAACTTGCTATTAGTGTGCAGTGTAGGTCTTTTCCCTTTCCACTACATGCCTAAATTATAATAAGTCTAATAGCATGTGGGTTTGTTCAGTTTCTGAAGTCTCAAATTTTCCAAAAACTGTGCATTTAGGAGGAGCAATTATGCCCATACGCTGAAGGCACTGGATGGGGGGCCAGCCCATCAGAGGGCACACTCACACACCAGTCACTCACACATGCACAACTACGGGCAATTTGGCAACTCCAATCAGTCTCAGCATGTTTTTGGACTGTGGGGGGAAACCGAAGTACCCGGAGGAAACCCCACGACGACCCGGGGAGAACATGCAAACTCCACACACATGTGACCAAGGCGTAGACTGGAACCTAGGTCCTAGAGGTGTGAGGAAACAATGCTAACCACTGCATCACCATGCCACCCCTCTCATAATATTTATTTTAATTATTTAATATATTACAATTACTCTAATATTTTAATATTAAAGTATTCTAAAAAATATATTTGCAGATATCTTGAATTTATATAGATATATCAAAGATAGAACTATAGATCACATGGTGGTTGATAATAACATCAGAGACAAATCTGGCAGTTTATTAAGCATATAAGAACATACAAACTATACAAACGAGAGGAAGCTATTCAGCCCATTAAGCTCGCTTGGAGAGAACTTAACTAATAGCTCAGAGTTGTTAAAATATTATCTAGCTCAGATTTAAAGGAACCCAAGGATTCAGCTTGCACTATGTTATCAGGATGACTATTCCATACTCTAACTACACGTTGTGTAAAGAAGTGCTTCCTTGAATGCAGTTTAAAATGTTCTCCTGCTAATTTCCACCTATGGCCATGAGTTTTTGTATTTGAACTAATGCTGAAGTAATTATTTGGTTGAACGGCATCCAAACGTGTTAGAATCTTATAGACCTAGATCATGTCCCCCCTCAGTCTTCTTTGCTTAAGGCTGAACAGATTTAGCTCAACTAACCTTTCCTCATATGACATTTCTCTAAGACCAGGAATCGTTCTTGTGGCCCTACGCTGCACGTTTTCTAAGGTCGCAATGTTCTTTTTAAGATATGGTGACCAAACCTGCACACAATATTCTAGGTCTCACCAAGGAATTGTATAATCTTAGCATTACCTCCCTTGACTTAAACTCCACACACCTTGAGATATACCCCAACATCTTATTGGCCTTTTTTATTGCTTCCCCACACTGGCGAGAATGGGACATGGAAGCATCAACATACACACCAAGGTCTTTC
>JABFDZ020000045.1:7002176-7018062 GCA_019775955.2 Pollimyrus isidori | reverse complement strand
TAGATTACTCCGTTACTAAAAAATAACGCCGTTAGTAACGCCGTTATACTTAAACGCCGTTACTCCCAACACTGATTATACCACACCACAAGGCATAGGTAGGACCTCACTTTCGTTTTAGTCCTGAGTTGCAGAGAGTTCTGGTTGGCCTCCACCACATGAATATGTGCTGTCACGTTTCCTCCTCCCAGTAGATATAAAGAACATGCTACTCCCCTAAAAAATATAACTTGGTACCTTGGGCGGAGCTTAATATGGCTCTGTTTATGACATCATAAACAGGTATGGGCATCTCCCGTATTCTGACTGGTCGAGGGGTTTTGTCCATATATGGTATCATACATGCTTATATCACGTATTGCTGATAGGGGGGGCATATGGTTTGGGAGATAAGGGTTGCCATTAAACTTTAATAGAATAAAATGCATTTCATGTATTTATTATTGTGTTATTTTTTATTACATTTTAAGGAATAATGAAACATTTAACAGGACGATTGTAAGCTAGCCACAGCCACATGCTGTTAGTAGACATGAGCGTCCTGGCGTATTTTAAAAGAAGTGCTTAAACTCATTATATTTATCCAAAATGTTAAAAAAGGAGAATGCTACACCGTGTAGCATTTAGGGTCAACTCCTGGGCTTTCTACAGGTGGAGCAAGTAGTCCTACTTGGAGATATAGTAGATCACCTCATTATGTAGATGTACTGCATAGTAATTTGCACAGCCACAATGTCACAGTAGTGCCTGTGACATTCCCTCATATGTTTCCCTAGTCACCATTGCCTCTGTGAATTCCTCTTACTCATATAGACAACTGTCTAGAAGAGGCAGCAGACCTGATTTAGCTTGGGTTCTGCTGATAACAGGACAACATGTACTGACAACAATTGAATAATACCTAGACGGAAATGTACGGTGGCCGATAAGGGCAAATCAAATTAACTTTTCAGAAAACAAAATTACAAAAATTAAGACAAATTAACAAAGCCAAGCAAAAACGAACACACTGACAAGTGCCCAAACAAATTTACAAGCGCGGAAACAAATGTACAAGTTCCAAATTAAATATACATGCGACGAAACAAATTTACGAGATGAGAAACACTTTTACCAGTCCTCAAAACAAATTTACAAGTGGAGAATCATACGGAAAGGGTAGGTACGCGCTGCACAGGAAGTGCCTAATTATTGCTTGCCTTTTGTGTCAATCAAGCGGTTTCGCGAGGGAATGTCCAGTATTTCCAGGTTCCAGGATCTCTTGCTGAAAACATAACAAAATATTTTTTGTGTCCACACTTTGCTCACAATACATCAAATTGTGCTCTTTTTGGGTCTCACAGCAGAATTAAGATGAATGAATGTCTTAGTCACTTCACACTGTCAGCTAGGGTGTGGAGAGATCTGCAGCTCGTCGATGAGGACTAGATTTATAGTGTCCATGTCTGGAGGTTCTGTGCTTTTGCCTAATAGTTGGCTTCAAGTAGAGATGTCTTCAGTCCTTACAATTTTGTGATCAGTTAGGAAGGCTCTGACCCAGAATTTTACACAAAATTTGAGGATGCTGGCTTAGTTTTAGACTCTGCCTCTAAAGCTTCTGAGATTAATATACTGTAGTCACTGGCTTCGTTTCCCAAAAATTTCAGGTCTGTGACAGAAGTTCCATTCTTCATTAGTTGCACTACTGTCTATCCCACTTCTGACAACAAATGTGGAGATTCATGGGATAGGAATTGTTGAAAAAAAAGTCAGTAACAGCATTGAATAGGTGTTATTTTTGGCACATCCCCATACTTAGAGTCCTTGTGAACATTTAGAAAAAACAGCAAGACTAAATATATACATTTATGCTACAGAGGCCAACATTTTCCATTCATTACAACATTCTCCTCTACTCGATTTTGGGGTGCAACTCAATCACATAGAAAAATTGCACTATGATGTGTAGGCATACTGCAGATATGAACATTATGAATAAGGGCATACAATTGTAATACATTTATAAATAAAACAATACAATCACGAAAAGGAATTTTTCTACATTATTCGCCTGGCTAAACTGGGCTACCCAGAACAGGTAGGAGACATGACCAGCTCAAATCATATTCTACAAAGCCAGCTTAAATGTGATAACTCAGATTTTTACCCTACACCCACATGTGGAAATGGCAAGTGTGACAAACAAGGATTTATTTACTCATTGTTATACAAAAAGGAACATCAGCCACGATAAGCACATTTAAAAATCAAGATGTTCATTGTTGGGCTTCATGTGTACTATATAGTCATACAAACATTAACCAATTTAAAGTGTTAGTGAACTCCTTTGGGTGTGCAGCCACATAGTAGTAAACCAGGGTGGAGCGAAGGTCTTGTATTTGGGGGTGGGATGCAGAGGGGTGCCATTATATTAATATCTTGTTGTATAATAAAATTTTAGTGGCTGTAAATGCATCCATCCGTGCTAACAGCTGGGATGGCTAAAATAGTTTATTAGAGGGGCACAACTACACATAAAGTTTTTTCTCTGCTGTTCCAACAATCTGTCTCACCATCTACATGCACCAGGTTTACGTTTTTCTTCATATTTGCTAATTTGTTTACTATAACTAGCTGATGTCACAATGCTTAAAAATTATAATGGAACATTATAAATGACACAATTGAAAACAAATTGCAGGGCACAAATTCAGATGTAGATTTTATTTGCTCTTGTATTGTAATGTTTAAACCAAAGTTGACATTTAAATGGTTTGGTGTGCATATTTGATTCATGTGTTTTGTCACTAAACAAACACACAAACAAACAAACAAATAAATAAATGTGAAATCAACAGGGAGCCCTTAAAGTTTGGGATAGAGTCATTGCCATCCATTTAGTATACTTTCTGATTATGATGTTTCAGATAAAACTCCATTGGTATGGCTAATTTTTGGGCAGACTGTAGTAATTCAATGTAGAAGAAAATGCTTTAAATGTATCTGATCTTTTTCACTCAAAAATATAATGCTTAAATATGCAAATGATAGTGCATAAATTGTGACATCTGAACATGTTACATCTTAAAATAGCCTGTTATTTCACAATAATTTTCTTCCGTCACGTCTTTTTAGCTAAGACATTGCACATGGATATTATGGCAACTTAATTGTGAAATCGACATTAATTTTTATTAGATATTTGTATAATTGTATTCTACTACCTTAGCCAAGTAAATGTATGTAATGTCCAGTGATGCATTTATTTTGAACATAAGGTAAAAAACAAATCTCATTCAATAAATAATTGGCACTTCTGCAAAGGAGCATATAATACGAACCTCCAGTTATGTTGAGGTGATTAAGAGAAGGTTTCCAATGAAACTCTCCAAACTCTGCATAGGATGAGATTGGACCTTCACAGTCAGAAGGTGTCCTTGCTCATGGGGTTTTTCACCTTGTCCTTCTGCCGCAGTGATTATGGCTACGAGAGGCGTAGCAATGGGAAGTGCTCACCATCCTTCTGGTTTCTACCATCCTCAATGGCAAGAAGCTGTACCACTGGAAACATTTTCCTTAATAGCACAGGGTAAGCATTTTAAATCCTGATAATGAATATACTTAGTCTGTTTTTTCTTTTTTTTCCACCAATTCACATTAAAGCATGGATCCTTAGGCATACATTATAAATTGATAAGTAATAAATGGCTTATTAGTGCTTTTCAGTTAGAAGATAATTTGAGTTACTTTAGGTTTTACAGGCTACTTCAAAACTGAAAGGCTCCTGTGCTTAGGTTCAGTTGTTCTTGTGCTTTGACTGGTTTGTTTCCTTGATTTAAAGACTCAACCTTAACCTTAACATTTGTGACACATGCATCATTATAGGAGATTGACCAATGAGCACACAGCAAGAACTCAGTGCTGAAGTGAAATCCAAGTCCTTTTAATTGAAATGATAGTTTATAGTTTAGCTCGTGTCCTAGCTCAAAGTGTCCTTCCTGGCATGGATGACCTGGTCAACTTAACAGTGAAACATCAGAAGACCAGTATTATTCTGGTATTTCAGATAAGATAAAATAAGATAGGATAATTCTTCATTAGTCCCACGAGTGGGAAATGTTTCCTAGGTAATACGTCTCAAACTTTCTTGGTGATTGCTAATACCTGTCATCCTTTCCTTAGAGCTCCATTACGAATCAGTCTGTTTATTCAGCTAAAATGGGGTACTGTTGAGCTTTATTGAGCGAATAATAATCTGTTTCCTTTGTTTATGCCAGATACAGGAAGGTTGTGTCCAATAACTGCACCGCTGGTATAATTGAAGAATACACCGCCAGGAAACAGCGGTGCCCCAGCCGAGCTCCCAGAGGCCTTCATCTCATCACGAGCGAAGGAAAGCTGACAGCTACACTGGGGACCAATGTCACTTTTCTTGTCTTTCTTGAGGAGGTGATGGTTTGAAGTTTAACAGATGCGACACGCATATCGCAGTAGTGGCATGCCATGAAGATTTTCTACCAGTTAGAGCTACGCTGATGCCTCATTCAATCACGGCATGAATAATGAATCATAGGCATGGGAGGTGTAGGAGGTTGTGTGGGTATGGTAAAGAAAACTATGGAATTCCAACATAATTATGGATTAAGACAAATACATTTCTATTGTCACAATGTTCAGTATTATTTTAAAATAAATTCTCCAAAATATAGTGTGTTTTAGAACTTTATTGCTTAATAATAATAATGTTAACAATAATAATAGAATTAGGAGCCTTTTAGTGTTATTGTAACAAAATTGCAAAGCAGCTGCACCTTCACATTCATCGAAAAACATTCAATTACAAAGTAAATGTACAAAGTACTATATATAAAAACCACTTAAAAAGTATATAAAAAGTAGTAATGTTGCTAGACAGAGAAATATTACAGATGATGCAAGAAATACACAATGAATTACCAATAATAATAATAATAATGTAGTCTGTCAATAATTACTATTTTATATTTCATTAAATTGCGCTGCTCTATAATTGTTTTAAATTATGTCTTTGCAATGTCTAGGGTGATGGATCTAGAACAAGCGTCACATTGGATTTTGGAGATGGCAATGCAGTAACATACTCCAACCTCAGTTCTATTGAAGATGGAATCAAGCACGTTTACCGAAATGTTGGAATTTACAAAGTTTCTGCAATGGCGGAAAATGGTCTTGGCTCTGAAAGTGTGGTTCTCTACCTGCACATAACATGTAAGTCACTCCGACCACTGCAACGTGTTTGAGGGTGACAAATGTAATAGTAATGGGTTATTGATCAGGAATTTCGAGCCATCCCATCTGTCAATCCGGTGTGCCAGAAGAGCAAATAAGGTCTTGGCTACTCCGAGTACCAAAGATGAAAAATAACACACAGATGGCATTATATCCTGTGGAGGAATATTTTTAACTTTATGGAGTTCCCCATTTTAAGGACCAACTTTTTTTGTCTGTTCCTGAATAGGTCAGCTAGAACATATCTACCTTTCGGCTCCCTTTGTCGCAGTAAAGAATAAAGAAGTGAATCTAACAGCAGTCTTATGGCCAAGCCAAGTGGGATCAGTCACTTACATCTGGTGGTTTGGAAATAACACCGAGGTTTGTGAAATGCTTGCATTTCTATCTGTGATTCTTCAAATGGTTATTATGGCATTACATTCATTTTATAAATACAGTAGGTGGAAGGTTACTTGTTCTGTAGTGCATAATTCTAATTCAATAAAATATCCTAATTTCAGTACCTACTCAAAATGCTACATTATGTGTAATAAGAGAAATGCTTGGTTCACCTCTATATAACTAAAATAATCACTATGTAAAGTGATCTGATTTTATCCAAAACTGATTTAATAGACAAAAACGAAAAAATGTAAATATTGCTTTTTAATTTTAATCACCATTTTTATAAAATGCAGTACAGAAGTTCACCAGACATTTTAGTCTATTTAGTAAAATCACATAATGTACTGAAGAGCCGTGTTTTCGTTTCTGACTACCAGCTACCATTAACCAGGTAGAGTAGCATTTCCCTAGGGATCCACACATGCCCACTCATGAATCTACATTTTCAGCCTCTGATCACCCTTGAGGGAAGCGTTGCATTTACATTCAGCCGGGAAGGAATCAACACAGTGACGGTGCAGGTGTCTGCTGGGAGTAGGATCCTGCAAGACAAGAGAATTATCGTTGTGCATGGTGAGTATTACGGATCTCATTGTTTAATTAGTTGTCTTTGTTACGTCTTTTTTAAAACTGAAATTCTCATTTAAAATACCTCACCTGAAAATGTATCAACTTGCAGCATCCATCCATTAGTTTACAGCGGGCGACCATAGCTGTGGAGCAGAAAGAGAAATGGGCTGTAATTGCACTGGAGTCAGTGTAACAAAATTTTAGGTTAAAATGTGTGTGGGTTTGATGGGTTAAAACACCCCAATATTCCCCTTAGGAATTAAACCTGTGCATAAATAAGTTCAGAATGTCCTGGTAAAATAATAGACATTTTTCCTTTTCCATTACGCAGAGCTTCGTTGTTTTAGAAACACAAGACACTATTTCATGCATAATTGACCAGTAGAGAGTTTGGTTTTTTGTTTCAATCATTTTAATTAATGCCATATGTTGTGTCAAATGCAGTATGATATGTGCATGTTGTAGAAGGTCTTTTATTATTTCTTTGTTCAAGAATATTTTAGGTCACATCTTTTAGCATTTTCTTCAAACTTGGATGAACATAACCCTGATGTTGCTGAATGGAGGCAAGACATCAGCAGAGTAATTAAGAAATCTATGGTTGAAGTAAGTTTTTCCAGCTCCATACGCACATTAACTTGTGTCACTAAATCTTTGCAGCCAGACGGTATACTAAACAAAACTTATACATTTCTGTATTTGTGGGTCACAGATTTTTTTCCTAGACTGAAAGTCAGTTGAATTAGTCCACTTAAAAAACATACCTTTAAAGAGGACCGTCATGCATCCTCCACCTCGTATTCATATTCACTTTTATTGACACACAATGCACAAAAATCACAATGACAAAGAACTGTAATTTTACAGTGGCACCAGGAAGTGAAAATGTGTGATGCATGTACTGTCGTTTAATCTATGACATGATAGAGAACAGACAAGTGCTTAAAGTGGTCAATTTCTTTCTGAAATAGGCCACCGAAGTCAATCAGGAGCAGCTTTTGGTCGCGGTCCTACCAGGTTTACCTACAGCAGCAGAATTCTTCCTTCTGCCCAGTAAAGATTTAACAGAGAGGAAACCAGAAGCAGTTTCAGCTCATTTGGATCAGGTAGAACATAATTCAATCATCCATCTCCACGATGTAAGGATGAATATCACTCTGGATCTTCCTGTATTGTCACCAAATTCACAGAAATAATTCCCATTTTATTATTATTATTTTTATTATTAAAATATATTTATTATTATTTATTATTAAATTGTACTTTTTTTAATTGAATATATTTAACCAGATGAAGGTCAGGTATATTCAATTAATTTAAATGTATTCATGGTTTATTTGTATACTTCAGTGTGACTGTTTTGTTTGAATATTTCTGTTGAGATTTTTTCTAAATTTGCCTCATCTCTTTCTATATTAGTATTTAAATGTACTTTTGAGTACAGAAAATTGGAATACTATATAAAAATATGAAATCATCACCGACAATAATAATTAGGACATTAGCTGATAAAGCACTTCATGTGCACACGTAGTACCTACTCATTAGGTCACATTTGAAATGTAATCTGAGTACATTGGCGTTCCTCACCTTTGGGTACCATTAGCTGAGGCAGGCATAATTACACCCAGTAACATGATTTTAATTTTTACACCACTAGATGTCAGTGTTTACTCATTTTCCATGTTCTGCCCAGAAAAGGTTTTTATTTCACAAAATGAAAACAATCTTTTATGAAGCACTGAAAAGGTTCATGCCGGATGAATTTATAGTTTTTAAAAAAGGATGATGGTGGAATTATATTTGTTCCACACTTTATGCTGAATAAATATACCATAGGATAAACAAGACTCAAAGACATGGTTCCTTCTAGAACAATGTATCATAATCTGGATGTCAAACATAGGGCTGAACTGCCTTTCTCTTTCCAGTTGTATTCTTCTTAATATCTCTTCAAATTCTTTGCATTTGGAAAAAAATACTTAAGTACTTTTATTTTATTTTAGTAGTATTTATCTGTGTATGAAATACTTAAGAGTGTGTGTATATATATATATATATATATATAATGTGCTTGTTGAAACAAGTTCTATTCCTTTTTTTTAAACGATGATTTAAAGAGGGTTTATTTGCTGGTATCATGTCAGCTCAGTGGGTGGCACTCTTGCCTCATGACACAGATTAGGAGAACTAGTTGAAAAAAATGTCAATTCATATGTTAATTGGAATCAAATAATATATAGTATAATTCACTAAATTATTTCTCTCTTATTGTATATTAAAATCCACCAAATAACAAAATTTACTATTGGCTAAAACAAAAATTCTAAATATACACACGGAGCAATGACAGAGACTTGCATGTAGCATAGATGGTAACCTATTTGTCTTTTTTCAGATTTATGAAGTCTTGCTCGGAGCCCTTAATCAAAACCTTGTACAGTTCACTCTCCGGCCCAGGGTTCAGGTCACAGTCTACGCCGCACATTTGTCAGCTGGTAAGTCCCATTTGTTTGACAACATACCTGACAGGCAACTTTGCAAGACGTATTAATTGCTCTGTTCCTCTTCTCCAGCTCCACTTGTGGACACCACTGATAGCCACAGCGGCGCTGCCATGCTCATGTTGCTTTCAGTAGTAGTTGTGGGTTTAGCAGTGTTTGTCATCTATAAATTCAAAAGGTAAAGTGGTCTTTTTTATATATTGTTTTTTTAAATTGCTTAAATGACTTATGTTGAACATGCTTCACTGTAAATTCACTAATTGAATAACTAAAAGTGCTGCCTTATCAGAGAGCATTATCAAGTCATTACTGCGGGGTATCAGCTTCGAATCTGGCCACAGAGTTGCATGTGTGCCATTTTTGCTGCCTTCCCCATGTTTTTTGTCATCTCCTCCGGGTCTTCCATTTCTTCCCACAGTCTAAAGATACGCTGTCCACTTGAATTTGTATATTGCCTTTAGAGTGTGACTGAGTCTGTGTGCGAGCTGCAGTGGAGTGACAGCATGTCCAGGTTGTACACCGCTTTCTGTTCTGTGCTTCTCAGGATAATCCAGACCGAATAAGCCATTTGTGAACATGCCTAACCATGGACATAAGTTAAAAGTTTTTATTAGTATTTTTAGACTTCTAAATTATCGCATAATTATTGGTATGTGTTTAAGTTTAAGTATTGCAAAAGAAAAAGTTTAGAAATATCAGCAGTGACGTTGCCTCCCACTGATGTTTCTAAGTTTGGAGCACTCTTTGATTTCAGCATTCTCTGCAAATGTCAAACATTATCAATTTTTAACCCATAGAGAATGTGCTAGTTGACATTTCTAAACTTTTAAGCGGTCATCTTTCTATGCAGGCACAGTTCTATGGTACACGGAAAGGCCAGAAAGGGCTGTTCAGATAGGAGCTAAGACACTCGGATTGTCCATACTGTATATCCTATACATTTTCTTTTTCTGACTTACTTGCTTTCCTTGGGAATATCTTACAGTAGGTTCTACTTTTAAACCATTTACAAGTGATGATACAGTCAATTTTCTTCATTTCGGTATTTGTGCATCCGTTAACCTTCCTTTCCTAACTAACTTATCTTGCAATTCTCGTTATCCACGTCTTATTGTGAATCTTTCCTCAAGGAAGATCCCAGGCATCAGTGTCTATGCGCAGATGCAGAACGAAAAAGAGCAAGAAGTGATTAGTCCAGTCAGTCCAATGGAAGAGACGCCAAAACTACAAAAGGACTTGGTGACTTCTCTGGAACTGATGGACGCAGAGATGAATACACAGGCCATAGGTAGTATATTTGAAGCACAACCCACACGTATTATATTATTTATTTTAGAGGTTTTTTTTAAATGTAGGTGATTATTAACGCTGGAATTGTATATGAAAAAAAATATGGAGGAGAAATACCATATGTGTGGCTATATGAAAATAATCAACTGCAACTTTGTCACTAGCAGAGATGGAGTTGATTATTTTCATATAACTGCACACCTAGAAGTGGTCTGTCCCACTTATACCGCGGCTAACAAACAAAAAATAATAATAGAATAAACTATTTCAGAAGAAAATATTTTCAATGAGCATTTAATAATGTTCCAGCAGGCACATAGAAATATTGTCCATATAAGGATGGCAAGTCCATTAAGTTACCATAGAAACTGTCCACCAGAAAATTCTGTTGATAAAAATGACTGCTTTTTAATGAGCAAAAAGACATACATGTTTTTATATAAAAATGTTTAATAACACATTAAAACACATTAATATATAACTATTAATATGCTGCTACCTTCATAATACATTCATTATGCATTCACAGAACATCCAGTGCTCCTTCATAATGCATTTATAATGCAATCATAGAATATTCATAAGGAGTAGGTAACTATACCTTAACATCATAACATACCTAAATAGTTGTAATAATTGATATATCATTACAATGTTTGTTATATAATGTGTGTTATTAATCTATAATAAAGCTGTTATGGTGTAGTTTGACACAGCTCATAAATGTTCTACGAATGCATTATGAAGGTGCGATGAATGTTCCATGAATGCATTATAAAGGTGCAGTTATGAAGGCATTATGAAGATGCGGTTATTGTAAACTGTTATCAAAAAAGTGTTTATCTAAGCCTTGTATAAATTATGAAACTTTAGGCTTCATGAGGAAGACAAAAGACATAAACATGGGACCATGTCATAATATCTGAAATGTATGCTGAAATATAGAGAACAACTACTGCTACAATAATGGGCTTTAGTGGAATTCCATGTGACTTCAAATGCATCCAACCATGGGTGTGGAGTACACCAACGATGTCTGAACTCCTTCATACAAATTATCCAAATCTTTTATATGTTTTTGAATAACCCAACTCATATAGGTGATTCATATTTCAAAACCGGTCTTAAAAACAACAGGTAAACTGTCAGACGGAAGAACTACATATTTATCCATCCCCAGGTAGTAAATTCGTGTTTAGCCAGATAACTTGTAGGATCTTAAGGTTGTCTGGACGAAATGGACTTCATCATTGTTCACAAACATTTTACTCTGAGTACCTTAAATCTGAAAAGTTATCTGACTAAGTAAGTAATCAAAATTTGTGATGCAGGCTCCAGGTCAGAAGCAACCTCCCCAATGTTCACAATAAAACAATTAGTGGTGGTGGCATAAAATTTGCTATATCTTTTCCTAAAACTGATGACCATGATCATAGTTGTACTCATGTGTTTAGGCTTAATATTAGCTGAATAACTGCATACGATTCACCTTAAATAATAAACCAGATACTTTGCCTGTCACAATTTTCATGAAGGTCACACCATCAACATATTTCTCAGGACAGACAGAATTTGTCAGTTTCTTATCCAATGTAATAAAAAAGACAAATACACCCATGAGACACTCCTGCAAGTATTTGTTGGAGGCTTAATATACTATTTCCCCATTTAAGCGCTTTCACTAGCCCAGTAAGAATACCTAGAGATGGTCAGCCAGATCTCACACGAGATGCCAAACTGAACAAGAGTTGCTGATGATCAATGAAGTCCAATTCCCACGAAAGATTAATAAGCATGACACTAACAACTTTTTCAGTAGGTTCCAATTTTGAACAGTATAAAGTAGTACGTATGCTGTGGTCTTGACATTAATCAGGCCACATTGAAGGAATTTAATAACAAAACCGTTAAGACTGCTTTCAGTAGTTATTCAAAAACCAGCAACGAAAGCAAAGAAATGTATTGGTAGCCCAGTTGATAGGATAGTCTGGGCTTCTTAAGGATAATGCCGACAATGGACATCTTCCACTGCATACCGTGTAATATCCATGGAGATAAATTGTAGAATATGATTTTTAGTCATTAAGCTATGTTTCAGTGGCAGAAATCACTGCATTGTTGTTTGCTGCTCCCATACAATGGAGTTCTTGGGTAACTTTGTGCTACAAGCAAAGAGGAGACAGACTCCATCCCTGAACACAAACATTTGGCCAAGTTTTGCAACAAATTTATGACATATTTTAGTAAGTAACTATCCTAGAACCCAAGCTAATAACCAAAAGTCAAAGATCCTTCCCTCTATTCAAGTATACAGTAGTTAAAATGTAAACTTATTAAAGTAATAAAACATATGAAAAGCTACAAAATCTGATGCTGAAATTTCATCAAAAAGATATATTTAGATGGCCGATGTTTGTAAGGATCACAAGGATATTGAAAAGATTCAGTCAGTCTTACACTCTTCACCAGCAGCAACAGCAGCCGTCTGTTTTACTGCTCATACATGTTCCCCTAAAATATCACGCGCATCCCTATGAGAGACAAGCAGTGTAGAAGATGAATGAATGAATATTATGCAGTAAAATGCCAAAGAAGAACAAATGGAATAATTCTGATCTTTTTTCCCCTTTTCTTCCCCATCTAAACAGAACCTCACACAGACATCAGATTTGCAACAGAAATACCTACTTATGTCAATGTTTGAATTCTGGAACCCAAGTCATTGAATTTTGGAACCCAAGTCAGATGCAGTTGTGTTTCGGACCCGCAAACCATTCAGACACAAAGGTTTCAAGCTTTATGCCTGTGCATGTTGGACTGTGCTGACACAAACTGTGCTCTGTGGATACCAGAATAAACTGTACAGGTTTTTTATATATCACTATGAAATAATACATTTTGATTACATATATTTGTACAAATCAAGCATATAAACTTCTTTTGGCAATATCTGCATGTGAACAAAAACATGTTGGTTTGCCAATGAGGTTTGCTTCATGTTACTTTAACCCTAACAAAAATCATACGGTAGATCTTAATTTATGAGAATATATTTAATTGACTCATTTTTTTGTAAACCATGACTGTGTTTCTGAGATGTGTATGGATTTTATTGACAAACTAAACTTAAATGTATTTGAATGACAAATGTTAAATTATTTAACTAAACTGAAAACTAGATATTTTAGTCTATTTATTTTATCATTAAATGTTCAACAATGCACAATGGCCATTCGGATTTTATTGTTTATTTTTTGCATTTTAAGGATTTTTATGTTTCTCTTTTGACTGTGTGCTAAGATGCACAAAACACAAACCGGATTGATGGATTATTCATAAAAATGGTATTGTTTTTCCATTATGCATTTTTGTGTCTATAACAATCTATAATTATTAACATAAAGCATTACTGAAATATTACACATGTAGCAATTAAAAGCTGCAAACATTCAGCCAAGTGGTTGAGCTCAAGTTATAAACCTTTTACAGACTGAAGCTGGTCTAGAGGTTACAAAAGAATCAATTAAGGATTTATATTATAGTTTTAAAATGACCTTTGTGTAGTTAATATTAACATTAACAAACACACTCTCTTTGCAAGTATTACTGACATGACATTAAAAAAGTATTACTGGGAAGGAAAACTGAACAGACCATATCTGAAACATACAGCGGCATTAAATTCTGATCATAAATTGCCATTGAAATAAATATCCAGAATGGATGATATATTGGTATGAAAACTATTTCATAATTGTTATGAAATAATTTGTAATTTTAACGTAATTGTAATTATATTTTGATTTTCACAAAATATAAGAACAATTTTCACACATCTGTTGGAAAAAAATCTATTTAAATATATATAAAGTTAACCTTTCTATTTTATTATACTTACATTTGCTCATTTTTAGCATAGTTATTTTCCACTCCAGACTATTTGTCCACGAAAAAGTTAGAAGGAGAGGTTTAAAATTCTTTTTAAATAAATACAATAAAAACACAAAATGTTCACTTTTGAATATGTTCCACAATGTAAGATCTTTGCACAATACCATACTATATTTTTGGTAAGGAGGCCCTGTTATATATACAATAAGAAAATGTGATAACAGCTCATTCTGGATTTTATTTCCAGTTGTATAACTACCACAACAATAGCCCAATATCCATAACATTTAAGTGTTAGTTTTAAGTGATTGATGTGGTCATAGTTTTTCTCTCTGGTTTGTGGTGGTCTTAGCTTCTCGGTATTTTAACGACACATTGTGAGTTTGTGAAATTTATGCCATATTTGAGATTATTCAGATGTACTGTAGGCCAAACAAAGCCTACTGGTATTACTAAAATACTGTGATTTTCAGAACAGCTAATAAAAGCTGAAAACATGCTAATTATATTGAATAGTCCATCTTCCCCAGATAAAGGCATGTATGTCAAAAATATAAAAAGCTCAATTTACATGTACTGTAAATGTACCTAAGACCTAAGAATGCTATATATTTCATCCAGTCCGATGCTTCTCGTGTTTCATATTTTGTCTAAATAAACATCAGTACCAATGGAAGAGCCTTTCATTCAACTTTACAAACCAGTTTTCTCCCAGCTACATACAAATCAATATTTGATTGTGGTGAAAATTGGTAACAAATTACTTTGTGAATCAGACTGTAGAGATTAGGGTTGTACTTGTTTGCACAAAAGAATTGACTATGTAAAGATGTTTGGCTCTCCATCCATTTAACACATTTTGTTTAATTAACATATCTAACATGGTGATGGAGTTTCAGAAAAGTACGAACACCAGAAACTATGAAACTTTAATATTTAATATTCAAAGTGCTTCAGTGTTAAGGTGTGATGTGAACCTTCCCTAGTCCAGAACAAGCATACTACCATGCAAAGAATCTTGTTTTTAGATGTTTAAAAGCTAAAAATTTAACTTCTGAATTTAACACTGGGTGTTATACACTTATGTTTTCTTTTGTGATTGAAACCAAGATTATCACATAAAATGCGCATATGCACAGCAAGAAAAACTGTTAAATTCACACTTTGTTTTGTATAAAAATGGCAATTTTTATGTTTATACTCCCAGTAGTAAATGCCAATTTACCTGGTCAAAAGCAGTATGGTTTATTGCCATATCACCTATAATAATTTATGCATTAATATTCAGTTATTTTTATTATTATATTTAGCCATATCATCAAGATATCAATCAAGAATTAAATAACTTTTTCTTTATAAATGCCACACTATTATTGGACTCTGAAGTCACATGTTTAAAATAGTAAGGAAACATTATGCATGAAACTCCGTAAGTGTGTGATGTTATGGGACATCTGTGATGTAGATATTGATAAATTGGTGAAAAAGTCATGGACAAGCACAACGATCTTGCCCCATTTCAATAGTTAGTCAGATTTTTTGTAGAATAAGGAAAATAATGTTACTGTAAGCTTTTACACTATATACTTAGATGTGTTGTGTTTTATTTTAGTTACAGTTGTTCCATGTGCAGTTGTTTCTGTTTGTTGCATATACAATCATATTTATTAAATGGAACAAGTATGTGCTACTATGTTTCCATTTCCACTTATTATACTTTTAATACAAAGTCTGTATTTGTGCACGGCCAGAGTTGTTTTCATGGAATACGAAGGATATCAGCTGTTCCTGGAAAATAATTTTAGTATTTTTTATTAAAGGAAATTATTGTGTGTAATATGGACAGCATTGAAGCTACACCTGCAAATCAATAAACAATCACTCAGGTGTACCCTATTATGGAGTTTTGAAAACCAGTTAAAACTAGTTAAATCCACTAAGTGATACCCAATACACAGAGTGTAGTTAAAATAGGCAATGGAATAAAGTACAGAACA
>JABFDZ020000045.1:6983620-6994330 GCA_019775955.2 Pollimyrus isidori | reverse complement strand
CAGGCTTCCCCCCCCCCACCCACTCTCACACCCCCCTGCCTTTCCTTTCTCATGGCATTGAGCAATTAGAAGATGGTGGCTTTTTGCTGTTTCTTTCTTTTATATTTTTAAAATCAATAGCAGAAATTGTCACTTATCTCCAATAGTTTGTCTCTTTCTCTTTTCTGATGAAAGCTAGCTGAATATATGAATGTTCTCACATTTATTTCTGCTGTATAACATATCACAATGAATAGCTCTCTGTTTTTTAAAACGAATCAATGAAGCCTATTCAGTTACATTCACATGTCTTATAGTGCTTATAATGGATATTCAAAGGCATGCAGCTCATTATATCTGTAAGAAAAGCAGTTCACAACAACCTCTAGATACACAGCATTAGTGAAGATATAGCATTGTTTTTCCCTTCTTAAAGATTAACATAACAGAATATATGAATATAATTATTAATATAAAAGAAGCCCGATTTAAACTACCTTTCACTCTAAACTTCTGTATGAAAACTATAAATATTTGTAACATCGACACGTTTCCATAGCTTTTTCCCCAGCATATTTTTATTCTGTTGGTTCCACTAGGTGGCAATGTTGAATCGGTTTTGAACGCCTTTTTCTTTCTTGAACAAAATTGGTTTGCTTTGATTATTTTGGTTTTTTCTGTCTCCAATGGTTGCTAGTTTTTGTGTCTTATAATTAACCTTGTAAAATGAATAATGTAATAATAATGGATAATATATTAAGGCAAATATCTCACTTAAAAAGCAGTACTGCTCTCTCAGGGAAATTATTTGTGACATAAGGCAAAACAACTGCTTCATGATAAAATAAACCGTAATTTTACACGAATTGTATTAGTCATGAATATTTTAAATGGAGTTTATTTCAATATATTGAATTGGTTTCTATTTGCATTTTTAACATTATTTACCTGAATAATTTATTTTCAGACAGCATCCTTTAAAATGTATATCTTTATATAATTAAGAAGTGCTCCGAAATACTGACTATTGAACTATTTCCTACAAACAAAAAACTGTTTAGCAGAAATCAGTCAATATCTCATTATGAGAATTTTTTTTTTTTGTTCACAAACTCTCCCCGGATTAGTGTTTACAATGCAAAAGAGCAACATTTTATCGGTAGTCTCTAATATTTAATTTGCAGGGCATTAGTTTTACCTTAAAAGCCAACATAGTAGAGAATGTTCCTTGCTTGTCTTTTTTTGGATGAGTTATCGACAAGTACTTAGATTAGTGTGGCAAAAGACTTATTTGAAAGAAGTGAACACAGATAATAAGTGAGCTGCTTGCACTGTTTTGTGATAACATATTTGTCTACAATAACTGAAAGGATTAATCAGGATTTACATAACAGATAAGAATTAATGTCACTGAATAAGTGTCACTGGAGTATATTTGAACATTTACACATATTTGTACAGTTTCGGCTTATAACAACCAATCAGTTATTAGATCTATCTGGACATTTTTTCCCTGCTAATCATCAACCATGCAAATAAGAAGCATTAATTGGAACAAGGAACACTGAGTTTATGGATTATTGTATGTGTAGGTGGTTAAGGTTTTGTAAAATAGTTTAGCAACTAGTTTATGCTGTAACAACTGGTCAGGGTTGCAGTAAAGGAATGATCTTACATCATATGTCCAAGATACCTTTCAGATCTGTCACTTACATAATATTTTATAGATTAATAGATATCAGTGTTATTTATTGACTTTGGAAATACATTTTTATCAGAAGTGTCTTCACCAGAATATTTGTTGAAAACCATACAGGCACATCTAAAACCCTTTAAATATTGGCATATTCTTTTCTCATTGAAAAGGAGGTCGAACCCTTTCCATGTGGGCTGTCTTTTCTCTTTTAAGGACAAGTTTTAATGCATCCGCCTACTCATACATAAATATTAACAGAGCACAGAAGTACTCTCATCAGGCTTGTATAATGAAAAACACAGCTCATTAAGACCAATAAAACTTTGGCTTTTATAATGCCATTAATGCACTATTTATTCTTTACTAAATCACATTTATTTTGCATTTCCTTTGTTCTGTAGCTTTTCTAAATTAACATATAAGAATACTTAGTCTTTAAGTTGTCAGCATATGATACTGAACATTGAACTTGTCTCTACCTCTTTTCTTCCATTGGAAGATGGACCAATAGCCTTCTACAGAAATTAGCATTTTCTGGGAGACCAGCTGCAGTAATGGGGAATAGACTGTATAGCCATACTGCCACAGGAGTGTCACTATCACACTATTCACAGATTTTCTACCCTGTGCAGCAAGAAAGTAATTACCCTCCTGGCTGGTAAATCAGTATCACAGAGGATCTCCAGGAGTAGTTTAGCCAAGTCAAGGGCATAAAGCAGCTCAAATTCAACAACTACGAAGTAATGGCGATTTTCTCTATTTTCAAAGATATACTACTTCTAATGAGCCTTTCCTCCCACAATTTATTTAGACAACTGATGTTTTCTAGTTTTAGAGACTTTAACCTCCATATGGGTCGAAGTGGCTGCCCATTGGTTCTGTAAGTCACTTTAGGTTTCTTGAAAAGTACTACATAAATGTGAAACATTAGTTCATTCATTCATATTTATAGTCTCAAACAGTCACCCAAATAGAAAAAAATACCTTCTTGTTTAATACCAGATGTTTCTAATTTATTCAGGTCTTTATATGTTAAACATGAGTTATTCTACTATCTGACTCAGTCCCAAGTGAAGAAATTATAGGAAATGAATTATTATTCTGTCTCACGATAGGCACCCTGTGGTTTATATAGTATGTGATGGACTATGGGTTATCTTTCACAGCTAGCAGAATGAAACGAAGTGTCTGTCAAACCAGCATTCAAACCACTCATTAAATCCTGCAAGAGAGGTGAGAAAAGTATAAGATGTGTTATTTGACAAAGATGTCCAATGGGCAGAATGGAGAAATGGTATAAGTGGTTAGAGCTCTCCAGCACTTAATAAATCACCCTAAGAACAGACAATCCAATTTCTTCAATGTGGAAATATTACACTTTAGTTCTTTTACATTACTGCAGTCACATGATGCAGTTTTCCTGAGAAAACATACAACACGATGTAAACTGACATTTCATGTTTACCAGAACTTTTTTGTTTCAAATTTTATTCACATCAGTTTTATTTAAATGTTTATTCTTCTTTGTTTTGCAAATTTGCAAACTCATATCATGATGTTATGTAATTCAAAGGTTGTTAGATCTCATGCACCATCATGAGTTTCTATGGTATTGTCTATACAGCTGCTGTTTTTGTTTAACAAAAAAAAAACCTTGGTCCTTTTGATCCATGAAAATAAAAGTAAGAGGTGTGAAAACACATAACATCTGAATGCAACATGTACATGTGTATGAAGAACAAGGAGTACAGTAATGTAGCCCTTTACATTTTAATTGACAGTCAAAGTGATGTTTGTGTCATAAGTATACTTACTGTATAAGTACATATATCCACACGCACACCCCCACACACACACAGTGTTTAAGAAATTTAATACAAATTGGCAAATTTCATACAAATTTCTGATACCTTAGAAGGTTTTAAGGCACGTTTGCTGTCTTCTGAGGGTCTTGAATATCTAAGTGTAAACTATTAATTGTATAATTAACATTATCGTCCAGTAATTTGTTGTATAAGTGTTATCTCTGCGACTTTAAAGAAAGGAACATTGTGGTGAAGTTGCACAAAGTCAAGAATGATAAAGCAAGAAGAAAAGACAATATGCTGGTCATGCTGGATACTAGCCTCTAGGACAATGTTAATGAGGAACAGCGTCAGTATCAGACCTCCCATCTCTGGTGTTTTAGATTGAAATGTCAGGGATAATTCTCATCTTGAGGGGAATTTAAAAAATGGACTTCATGATCCAAAGGCAACCCCCCCCGGAGTGCTTTATCAGATGGCTGTCATATTATGAGGGGCAGCAATAATATTTTAATCCTTACTTTTTACGAAATATCAAAATATATGATGTGGTGCTGTGGAATATCTGCGCTAGCATATTTCAAGGATTTCTAGAAGGTTCCATTGTGCATGGTATCTCTTACGCGTGAATTTTACTGTAACTGTATAATCACTCTGGAAACCAAACTGGGGAAAAAGGGAAATTCCTCAAGTATTTTCTAAGAAGACAATGTCGAATACTTTTCTGTGGATGGCAACCAGAGCATATTTTGTCAAACAAAGTGTATAAGAAGGTTACCAACCATTTCACAGGTTTTGGAAATGCGCTAATAGGGGTTTAGGAGTCTATCTGGCTACACTACATCTAATTATAGCATATGAAAGGGGGAACTTTACAGACATACACTGAGATATAAAATAAAAATCCATTGGCAAATCCTGTGTCTAATATAGTTTTCATAGTATTAGATAGGAGTTGCTTTGATCTGTTTAACTCTATGGATGCCTAAAACAAATAAATGATACATAATGGAGACTTAATACATAAAATTGCGATAATCCCAGTTATCCTATTTCCACTCACTATCTCAAATACAGGCCGTATAAAATACTTTCCAAAGCCAATGGAATACTTTTCTTACTCGGTCTTCAAAGAATTTACTCCTCAGAATCGGAAACCAAACACTGAAAGTATTTGAAATATCAAAATAAAAAATGTACCTGAAAAATCCTTAGTGATCCATGACATCTTTAAGGGTGTAATACTGGGTTGGGCATCGTGGAATAGTAAAGATCCCAGTGAAGTGAACTCTTTTTTGATCTTTATTGCAATATAACCTTTCATATACTAACTTATCTCGCTTCAGAAATTACTGAGTACTATCAACAAAAAAATTCCCTGTGCCTTCCTCCCATCCTCAAATTCTTATTCTTTGTGCCGTCCTACCCACAGCCACTGTGACATAATGTTACTTTTGTTTGTCATTGCAGATAACAGGGGTAATTGATGTAGTTTAACTTTAAGTTTCAAGAGACAGCATGTTATAGTCTGATATTTTGTTTCAACCAATTTTTTTCTGCCGTCAAAATAGCAAAATGGATTAGAACACACCCATAACTGTTAGTTCCGCTTTGCCTTAGATCGTCAAAATAGCAAAATGGATTAGAACACACCCGTAACTGTTAGTTCCGCTTTGCCTTAGATCGTCAAAATAGAGCCTCTCAAGTTTTCCCCCCAAATATTTTCCTTCCTTCAAAAACTTGGGAGAAGAGGCTACTCAGTGACCAAAAAATGTAGTGAGTTTCTATTTTATTGTATTCCATGTTGGGAAAAGCATATGGTTTCAGAACCAGTCACTTAGCATGATAATCAAAAAAATATTTAACTGATCTTTTTTCTGACTTTCCAAACAAATTGTATTAGTGAAGATTTGAAATAGGTAAAATTTTGAAACAAATTGCACCAAAATTAAATATTCGTCAAGCAGGGATATCAAAGAGAAGGTCATTGTAGCACAAGAGCTCAAAAAAGATTAAGGACATTTTTTACTTTTTGAGATTTGGGTAAAGATGTGATGGGTAGAGATTGAAATTTTGGGACAAATTACAATAAAACTGATGCAGTGTCATTTAGCGTTGGCACATGAAAAAACAGTCAGAGACACAGATCCTCATTACTGGAGAGATGGGGAGGGTGTGTAGATGGCTGGATTGTAGAGGTTGGTGGTGTGGTAATTGGATGGGGATGAACAGATCATCCAGGGAATACACTGTTGTTGTTCGGACAGCATCAACTTTATAATTATCCCATATTAAGAAATAATTTACTGTGTGTACAGTTAGGGATTGATACAGAGCTGAACAGGCCATCTGGCAAACTGGACATATTCCTGGTGCACTGATGTGTATATGGACTGGACCCATCCCCCCCACCCCACGCTTAGCTAAATTTACGAAGAAACGGGGAGGCGCCAAAGTCCTGGGCCAAATTTTAATCCCTGTCCAGCCCTGGATGGATAAATAGATAGGTGGACATGGATGGATGTATAACACTGCACTTTAGTTTTGATTGTCTCTTTCATTGTCTCTATTTATTATACATAGATGGCTCTAAAAACAATATATCCCTGCACTGGCAAACTGTGGGATCTTAATTACATTTCTTATTTTCCTTTTAACAAGCTAGGTAAAGGTCTGCACACACAAGACAAATGCATTATCCTCCTTGTCTCTGTGGAGAGCAAAATCAATATCAGATTGTCAGCATTAACAGATAATCATTACTAGTCTCATCCACAGCTGGTAATTAAATGGCTGAACTTAATTTTCCTTGAGGTCAGATTCTTTGTCATTGAGCTAAAGTCCCCCAATACTTGAATATTTTTAGTACTGAGCACACTGTCTGTGCTTGCTAAAATGTATTTATAATGACCTGTGAATAGATAATCTGCACATTTTATTATAAATGTAATGGATTTAGATATGTTGTGCTATGAACAAAGTGCATCCTTCCAGCCTTGCAACTTCAAGAAGCATGTAATTTTGATTTATATTGGGTTGAATTGGGAAATAGGCAGAACAATATCAATTTAACACCTTTACATCCCCCAAAAATACACCATTAAATATTATCATCGACAGTAAATGTGAGGCTATGATCATCAGTGGCTCAGAAATGTAAAAATACCAAATCATTATGCTGACACATAAGAAATGACACCAGCTGATCACTCTGTTATAATCCCATCCAGAAGATGACTTGATTCATTATATAGATTTTTGGCATAAGAATGACTCAGTGTATAAGTTATTAATCCCATTCTGCTATGCTTACCATCTCCAGAGAGGAATGTTATTAAAGAAAGTACTGAGCACTACAGTAAGAAAGTGATGCTTTTCTCATTGTCTTAATCACTTTCACAACATATTCACAAGCCAGTTTAATTAATTTATTTAAAACACACCTTAAATTACTGAAGAGATGTTTAACATATTTCCTCTGTAAGAACTTACAGAAGTATAATAATAATAATGATAGCGTGCTATGTGAGAAAATATATAGTGGTATTAGGTTTCGGCAGGCAGCAAATTGCTGAAAAAGACTCAAAAGACTGTGGATTATTGTGCCTCATTGTTTATACATGCTGGTTCAATGAAACTGAAACATTAAAGAATAAGGGCAACAATGTGTTGATTAACAGTCAGGCATGACAAGTCAGTGATTATTTTTCCATCAGAAAATATCTGCAACAAAACACTGTCACGGTTTTGCAGGCAGAGTTGTGATCATTAAGGGTTTTGTTGCATTTTGGCTATGCAGACCACAAATCTTACATCTGTCTCTTCTGATCTCTGGCCCTTGTGACAAACCCAGGATCAGAAACCTTGCCCATCAGCAAAGTATCTATTCTTCTATGTCATACAGTACTGTTGCAGGTGGTCTGGCAAACCCCTTTAATCTTAAAATTCTTCTATTTCTGTGCGAGTGTGATCTATGCTCCATGCATTTTGGATTTGTTATAGTGTTGCCTTTGATGCAACTGGTTTCAGTAAATTGCAATTGAAGGAAATCTGACATTTTTCTTTAACGGGCTATTGTCTTATTTTCAGATCCCACTGGCAGCCTGGAGAGTGCATTAGCTGTAATCAGATATTTGTTTGAAATATGATTGTTGTGTTTGGAAAATATCCATGTAAGTTTTTAGGGTCAGCCATCGAGCACCTTTATGATGAGAGGTGTACTTAGTCACTTACATTCCTCCATTGCAGTAAATAATGTCAAATGTCCAACGGTCTCAGAGACGTCTAATTCATATAGAATTTTTATTATCCTCCGGAAACACCTGAAGAATTCAGTGTTCTTTGGTGCTGGAATATTGATTATTTCTTTGTTAGGGTCATACCTCAGTGTCATGCCTGCAGACCGTATTGCAACCTCCGACTGACATGGAGTACAGTGTGAAAAATTTGGTATCACTTCATGAACTCTCTTGTCATGCTATACTTTTCCTCTGCGATAAACCAGGATTTATTTGTGCTTATGATGATCTCTGGAACATTCCCTAAAGCGAATAAGAGCCCAAATGATGATACTTGGAATGGGTACAAGCCAGAGTGTGATCCATGTTGTTAGTTGCTGTTACTCTTCAGCCAAGGGTCAAAATACTGCCAAGATCCTCAGATAGCATTGCACCTTCTAATTGTACCATCAAACTTGCAGATTGTTGTTGATGCTTTTGCTCAGATGAAATGTATCACTTAGTAATCTCTATAGAGTTTGGATATAATTGCTCTGACAGACATTAATTTTTGAGGGGATTGGTGAAGGGAGCAGTTGGGAAAACCAGTTTTATTTTCAAGTTATAAGTGAATATGAATAAGCTAACAGTCTATGTCCCTTCAAATTATTGCCTTATCACCATTTGTGATGGTTCACCCCATGTGAAAACCATCCAAGGCTGTACACTTGGACAAAAATTACAAACCATTCAAATACCCTTTATATGGGCAGTCTTTCTATACAGTGGTACCATACAGTTAATAGTTTTGTCTCAACAGCAAGGGTACTTGATTTCTTAGTGTTTCCAGAACTGTATTATTGTTTTTGCTGTTTCTGTGAAAGCTTCCCTTCTTTGATCTAAGTACAAGTCTGCCTCCATTCATCTTTTCCTGCACTAAACTTTATGTGCTGTCGCACGAGCTGATGTTCACCTGTTTTAAAATTTTCCGCCTTAAAGCTGCTTGTATCTGCTGGATATATACACACACAATGTGTTTCTCAAACTACTTTATTATGCAAGCATAGATCTTTCAGGAGTTCGTTTTAAATGACTGCATGCTCCATATGTCATCTGATTTGTCACCCATTATATTAACTTGGTACTTAACTTGGAAAGCTTCTGCCTTGCTCAGTAGGGATCTGAAAAGCTACGACAGATAGAAGATGCGATGTGTAATATGTGACTTGTGCTCTTGTGGTTTGACAATGAATAAGAAATAAGTGTAAAAACCATCCCTTGCTATTATTTGATAGCTATGATTTCTCTCTTGTGCATTGAATTAAAGGGAATGATGAAAGTCATGAAATCAAAAGAATAGTTACTTTAATGGTGTTTACCCTTCGGAGTGGTATATAAAGAACTCAGAATGTTTTATTAGGTGTTCCATTCTCAAACACCTTTGCAAATAATAGCTCATTGGTTAATGATGGTTAAGCATACTGCAGTTTGGCAATGGAAGAATAGTGTACTGTAGTGCAACAGCTTGTCAAGCTATGCAAGAGCATTAACCACCAAAGATCATGAATGCTATGTAAACAAATTAACTTTGCTAAATGGTGACTGACTTCCAGATTTGTGTTCTATTAGGGCAAGAGTGGGTAGAAGACTATGCGAGTGGCTGAATATTTAGTGGCCAGATATATATACTGTAAATATTTGGTGTAGAAACCTATTGTGTACACCACAGAGAAATTACAAGCATATGATTCAGAAAATACTTACCTGTGGCCTTGTACAGAGTGTCAAATACCATGACATAGACTCAGTACTGTGTCTTGAAATCAGAAATACTCCCAATACAAAGATTAAAAATAGTATGGTTGGTCAGATAATCAATGTTAATAAAAAAGTAAAGAGTTTTCACAGTTATTTAGGGCTAATTCTATTTACACCAGCTCAAACTGCATCATTTGCAGTTGAACTCCCTGCAGTTCTGTGATAAGCATGCTCTGAAAAACAGACAGCGGTCATTGTATTGCCACTGCTCAAATACCTAACCCTTAGCAAAGTGAACCTGCTTGTGTCTCTCACTAAAAATGCATAAACTGCTTAAAGTTCCTCCCCAAAACTGGAATGACGATTTGGCAATAAATTTTTGCAATAAAGGCATGCTAAACATGCAAATAATTATGATGTTTATTAACCTGCATTACATTTTAAAGCTTTTTTGTCCAGTTTCTCAGTCCTGCCACAAAGAAACTGACATTTTGTAAAAACATGTCAATGCAATATTGGATGTTATAGGCTGTACTGCACTATTTTATGGGCATGTTAACAAACAACATCATTTATTTATTGCTTTGTAAATATTTTTGATGACATCAGTTGTAAAAGATCCGTTACAAATATGAGAAAATGTTGTATCAAATGTTTTTTTTCTTTATTTGTAAACCAATCTGAGGAAGGTCATATATGATAGTTGTGCAAATGACAGACTTTTCAATGCACGATAAAACAGACCTAGCGTGAGCACGAATACAAGTGTTATACACATGGAGGAAGTACCGTACTGTCAGGCAGCAGGTATTGTTATTTACGCGCCTTCAGTAATAATAATAGTTCAGCCATACTGGCTAGGGATGATTAGATTACGGGAGGTAGGAGGCAGGGGTCAATAAGGTAGCCACTGAGCAGAAGGACCATTAACCAACTGAGAAACCACAAAGCGGAGAGAAAAGGAAAACAGGAGGCTAAAGGATTCCAGTGAAATCACTGTGCCAGAGCCAGGAGGAGGTCCAGAGGAATGCCAGTGCAGATGAAAGGCTAGGAACAGAACTGGTAGAGGGCAAGACATCCAGCAGGAGACAGACAGCTTATAATAAAACTGTTATGATACAACAATCTACTTCCTATATATTCATTTGTTGCTTCAATTACTAATAAATGAATATATCCTCACATAGCATCACAAAAAGTCCTGTAGTTGGCCAAATAAAAAGGAAGATCTACAGTGCAGTTATAAATGTGTGTG
>JABFDZ020000045.1:6933582-6945325 GCA_019775955.2 Pollimyrus isidori | reverse complement strand
CGGTTTCACAGGCTAAGCGCAAATTTGGCAAAAGTAGTTTACTAGGTGAATAACAATATGGGCCTTTCATATACATGTATAGGCCCATAAATGTGCAAATGACAATGTGCATTGTATCCATAATGGCAGTTTTATCTTAAGGCGGTATTGAGCTGGGGTCAGCCTTTTTCAGATCTACCCCCAGGGATTCCATACTTTATGGGTCAGTTTCTGTTGCACGTTAGTGTCAGCTCCTCTGCTAGGGAAAAATGTGAAGGCATTGGATCCCATCCAGTATGTTCATGTTTCATATTTAATATTAAACGGTTCGGTTAATAGTCATCATGTATAGAATATCTATAGAAAACACTTTTAATTATATTCTTATTTTCCATGATTACCTGTTGCCAGGTCGTCTTGGCTCGCAGTGATTCTATATATCATGCTGGTTAAACTTTGTTGTTATTGTAGTGCTAAGCCCCTAGTGTGTTTCCCTCTTCCTTCGGCCACTGCATAGCTCAATTGGTTGTGTGAGCAGGTATGAAACTGACACCCCTTCAGTAATGGGTTAAAGCATGGCCTGATGCCTTTTGTTTAGTTTATTAGGCTTCATTTATCCTTATCTTTTGGTACTTTTTATCTTTGCTTTGTATCCTTGTTTATATTCTGCCTGTGCCTTGCTGAATTATGCTCTGTTTATGTTCCAAGTCTCTCTTTGTTTAGTCATTTCTTAGTACACTGGTACAGTACCTTGGTTTTCGAACTTTATCCGTTCCGGACTCTGGATCGAAAAAAGTTTGAGTTCTGATCGAATAATAATGGAAAACCATTTGGTTCCCAGCCCCACCTAAATATGTTTTTTTTTAGCATCTAAATACAAAATGAACAGGATAAAAGAAGAAGAGCATTTTTTTCTTAATGGCTTCCAAAACGATAAAGATCTTATCCAAACATTACCTCTATCCTGCCCTGATCGTCCGCTCCTTCCGTGTGCCATGCCCCCTCATTAACCTCATGTGTGATCCCCATGTGATCAGCTGTTTCTGGTTGTTATCATTAGTCCTTAGTATTAAGTCTGCATTTCAGTTTGTTTCCCCAGTCCGATCATTGAGTGCGTTCGACTTGCTTACAGCAATGGTTTAAAGCAACGCATTCTGATCCTGACGCAATGCATTAGGGTTAGATGCATTGCGACCTCTCACCCGGCTGCACAAACTGTAACTGCCTCCACGACGACTCGCCTTTGCCCTTATTTGCTGAAGATTTTAGCTACACGCATGACGTTTGTATCCCAGGCAGTTCTGATGCATAATCTGCTATTTCTCCCAAATATCATGTTTTCAGTTAATTTACCTGGTAAAATAAAGTTTAAATAGATGACATAATTGCTCTAATAGTACACATAAGTTTGTGGTTTGTTTATTGTTAGTTACTGTAATGTTGTACTCCAGTCTGTGAAGGTATTCAAGTAAGAGTTGTATTGTAGTATGACTCATTTCCTGGTGCAGACAATTTGTATTTGGTCAGCAGTTCGACTTCTGATATTCAGATCGAGGTCTAGGTCAAACTGCTTTGTACGACTTTCAAGAAATTCGAGGTCTAATGAGTCGCGAACCGAGGTACCGCTGTATTTGTTAATATTTCCTAGTTTCCTGTGCTTAATTGTGATTTATTCCACATTTTCCTCGTCCTGTGTCTATTCTGAATCATTGATTTGGTTGTAGCCTACACCTACCCCTTGTTTGCCTTGTTTTTTGTATGTATTTAAGTGCCTGCCCTCATCCAGTTCTTCACTTAGTCATTATGTTTAAGACATGTGCGTGTGTAGATTTGTGTGGATGTTTCTGTTGTGTTGATGTCACTGCATGTTTATGTCTTTGTTTGTTCCCTAGCCCTGCTCTTGTTTTTGCTTTGTTCCCTAGTATGTTTATTATGTGATTCTCTTTAGTTCTTATTCCTCCCATTTGTTTTTTGACCCCTCATAGTCCCTTTATTTTGTGGTTTATCTCTTTGTGTTCAGATTTTATTAGAAAACCCCTTTTTCTTGGAGCCGCCCCATAGATCGTCTCTCCATTTCCGTCCCTTTGACATGCCGGTAACAAGAACCATATATTTAAAAATAAAATTATGATTTGATATTCATTTGTATTTGTTTTTATTTCTACTTATAAGCTACATTTCGAGCAGTAGACCTTCTCCATATTCAAGTCATTCTTGATTGTAATGAGAGATTTCATGCCAGAATCACTTTAAAAAAATACTGATTTAAAGAAACCAGAACATAATGATTACGTATTTGTCTGCTGTCAAATTAGGAACATGCGTAGTAGAACATTTTTTACAATATTTTAAAAAATGGACCTGAAATGAGCCAGCAATCAGCATCACGTGTTTAGTCTTCTTGTCTCGTGTTATTGAGATCTGGGTACAGTCAACAGCTCTCAGGACATTTTCAAAAAATATTTGTTATCTTTTAGAGTCTGAAATCTTTATCTATTGTTAATGACATAGTGAGCATGTAATATACTGTTAATTATCTGGCTGGCATGTTCCTGAATAATGAAAGTGGATAATTTGTGATATGATTATGGGAGGATCATAAACAAATTAAAGCGAATAATGTACTTTAATTGGGTGGTAAATCCTCCCTTTGCTCTGTGCTCCCCCACGTCATGTGTGTCTCCACTGGGTACTACGATTTCCCTCTGCATTCCTAACTAACACCTCTACACATACTGAGTGCTCTGTGATGAAAAGACATGCTGTGCCCTACCCCAGAGGCATAGCCAGATCTTATACATTAGGGCAACCAGATTATGCCCAGTAATTAAGTAATATTTGGGGTAACGGGGTAATGTTGTGGACATGGGGGCTGGGATCAGTTTATTCTAACGGGGTATGGGTGAGTTTCCCCTGGTGCATTTTTCCAAATGGAGGGGTTCCCTTGGTACATTTTGCTGATCGTAAGCATTATCCATTAATCATTTCCCAAGTTACAGACACCCTCGTTTAACTAATTAAAGGGCTTGACAGCTCTGGGTTACAGGATTAAATGCTCCATATTTTGTTTTTATTTTTTGGTGAGGGGTGTCACCTGGGGTGACTATGTATTTACTAGAGGGAGCCATAGCCACCCCTGGGCAACCCTTGGATCCACCCCTGTCCTATGCTGCCCGGGGTGGACTTCAAGGCCTGCTGAAACCCTTACCATCATAAGTACTGTAGTTGGAAGATGCATGGCTGGAAATGCTAAATCTCCTGTAGTCCTTTATGAATACTGTACTTTGAATGATGTATGAGGTTCTTTTATGTTTGTGTTGTGCTTGTAGCACAGTATTCTGAGAAAAAAGAATGTCGAGTGGTCATGGTTGTAGAAAGTGGATTAGACGTAATGACTTTAATCTGAACAAGTCAGTTAACACAACACATTTATTAAATCATAAACATTTTTTCAAAACTTTGGGGAAAAGCCTTGACTTAGAAAGAGGGGAAAGTTTGTCACAAAGTATGTCAGATGTTAGACTTTTTTCTAATGAGTTTGTTTTTAAATAAACTGTAGAATTAAGAAAAAGTTAGTCCATCCTATCCATATTTTATTGAATTATGTTTATTGCATTCATGCATTCATTATACATAACAAAATATTGTGGTTAACTGGTTAATATATTATTCTATGCACTGTACACAAATATTCAAATATATTACTCTGAAGCAAAAAGTTATATTCTTATCTCTCTCTGGTTTGCTTCCAATTTCTATTTTTATGTGCCACGAATCTGTGCACAGCTTCAAACAGCCCACAAATCTTTGGAAACAGTTTATCTCCAGCTTCATAAGTTCCTGCTGCAATATTTCTAATGCAGCAAATTTCTAATACCCATTTTCCTGAAGTGCTTATAATCCGTACCCCACATTTGCAGTTTCGTGTAGCACTTGTTTTGACAGCACATCCCACCTTCACACCTCTTCTTATTCATTTAACCAGTTTGCTAATCAGCCTTAAAGTTAATCAACGCCTTTCTCAAAGCTTCACAGTTTTGCCATTTTCTTGTCTTGGAAGCTTATTAACATGTTACAAAGCTCCTTTCTACAGGATAAGGAATCATTACATGATAAGCAGTGGTACTCCAAGCTCAGACCTACTGACTGGGATTAAGGAGGCAATAAATAATTATACAGTGGGTTACAATTAAGCAAACATATACTGTGTACAGGTATTGAACAAATATCTATGGAGTATCAGCTGTGAGAAAAATATGAATTATATTTATAATGTATGTAACATATTGTGATGACAGAAGCTAAAATATACTAAATATTTACAACCTTAAACAGCCGTCAAGAAAGTGGCATTGGTAGTAGGAATTTTGATGTGATAATGTAACTTTAATTATTGGTGCTAATTTTATTTTTAATATGAAGTCAACTATATGACACCAACATTTTTTATTATTACATCTGGGGTGGCATAAAACAGGTCAAGATTCAGCATAATTGTGAGCTATTCCTGAGTAGTGTAGAGTCTACTGATAAGCATATGCAAGATGCTTCTCATTAAGTACCGAAAATAATTTCACAGAGTTTAGTTTTACAGTTGATGTATATAATTTGGACTAACACATATGGAGAGGTGCTTTATTAATGTAACCATGGTAATTGTCAGCATACTTGTAAATATTGAGGGCTATACATAAAGGGGGGAAGAGCAGATGGTCCCCAAAGCAAGCTCTGTTCAATAGAATATAGGGAGCTGTGAAATATTACCACAGTCTGAGAAACGTAGGAAGACATTCATTATGTTGTGCTGTTTTAGTGGCATGGTACAATCTCCATCCATCCATCCATCCATCTATCCACCCAAAATTTCACGTACTATGTAGCAATGTTGTATTTAGTAATATAAAATCTGCAGTATTTGACTATAACAAAAAAATTATAGGACTGCAATTCAGTAAAATTTTAAGATTGTTAAAGAAATCCATAAAATATTTTAGAAAATATGTTTACTATAGCAGTTCCAGCTTTATTTGTACGCTACCTTGTTCACTTTTCAAGAGCACACATAAAACGGAAAACTGAATATGTCTTTCAGATTTGGGAACCAGCATAAACCGGCCATCTTTTTCTTTCTTGTGTTCCAGTAGGTAGTATGAGCCTAGCTTACCACTGGGACTGGTCGAAAGATTAGTGAAGTTAAATTAGTAAGTTCTGGTCTCAGCTTTTGACTTCTGTAGCAGATGATAGTAAGGGTTTACTTTCCTCCAAGCTTCTAAGACACTGACAACACATGACTGGGGTGCTATCTCCACAAAACCTGATACAGTCCAAATTTGCCCAATAACTTTGCCAACTGGAAAGCAGTTTAGATGCAGACTTCGGCAAAAAAATGAGTATCATCTCTTCAGCATAAAGGTACAAAAAACGTTTTTTATGTATGCTTTGTTAGTTTTGCTGTAGGCTTGAAGCAAAGGTTCTGCCAATACCACCCTTCATGAATGGAGTTTTGCCCTGAGGTGTTTGTCTTCCCATTAATCCCTCTTCCCAGTGTTCTGTAATAAGTTCTAAGATGCTCTATGACCCTCGGCTATGCAGGTGGTAAGATGCACAAGGGATGATTAGTGGAACGTCCTAAACAGTAAAGAAACATATATTCACTTCCCGGTTCTAGGAATCTGTGTTAAAATTAAGAATTATGGATTTAACCAAATTAGCAAAGTAAGAGTTTTTCAATGACAGGTCCTAGTTCACGTAGCTTTCAGGCTCAGCGATATATATAAAAAGCAACGTGGTCTGAATTATATCCATTTCAATTCTTCTGAATTGGACCTCCATCAACAGGAGTGGTCAAGCGCGTGCTTTGTAAACAGCTCCTAAATTCACTAACTATTATTCCCTGCAGCTGACACAGTTTGATTTGTTTGTGTGAATGCCAGGCCAGTGGAACTGGGCCAGTGCCCTCATTGGTGATGTTCTTCTTCTTTCGTTCTCCCTGTTGCAGTGTATAAGTGCTTAGCTATAATCAGGGTATAGTGAACCCTACATAACTTCCTTGATGGCTGAACATCACCAGCAACTGCATTATATCTTCACTTGAAAGCATATCCTGACTTACACAATACAGGCTATTGTTAGTAACTCCTAAGTGGGGGCATGTCCTCGTCTGCGGTTGCTCAACTCTTTAAGCTGCTTATTCACAGAGCAATGAGTAACATTCTGTGCCTGCTTAAAGACAGTTCTTCCACCTTTGTCAGGAGGAGTTTCATCCTGGTCCATCAGATCCACCTTCCACACCTATGCAGAAAGGCCCTCCCACTTAGCTATTCTACCAGAACAGTACATGCCCTGATCAGTAGCCAGCACCCAGTCTGTAATATTAATATACTGATCTACAAAATGGCTATTTATTTTTTTCTCTTTCCAGGACAGATAAAATATCTATAAACTGGCAAACTCATTTAAACTAAAAAAAGGATTAATTGATACTATTTGTATTCATTACAGGGTGATTATTATAGAGGAGGCATCGTTTTACTGTCAAAGGCTTCTTTTTAAGGGTCTCCACAATATTCATCGTGGCACTGAGAGAATTTATTGTTATGTTTTCTATTGATTTATTATGTTTCACAGGATGATATACTTAATGGGCCATTATTCAAATTAAGGACTGTATTGTTATAGGAAAAGATGATATATCCATAAACAATATACCGTGACCCCCATGACTGGTAAAAAACAGATTTGATTACAGGGATGACCAGATGGAGAGGACTCAGTTAAAACAGAGCTGTCATTTAGCTATAGACTGGTTTAAGTAAGTCACAATATTAATGTTAAGCTTATGTAATCAATTCATTCAAAGTGCAGCTTAGGAAACTTGTCTTACATTTAACAATCCTGTTTTCACTGTGGATTTACTGCCTTTTTTACTGCCCTGTACTTCCTGACAACAATCCCTGTACTCAATACTCAGTTAAAATGAATGAATGGGAGATGTGTGGAAGAACAGGTGCAGTAATTTAAATGTAATAGACCAACATGTCCTGGGGAAAACACATCTTACTTCTTAATAAGATGCAACCTAGTCAATGGTTGAGTGAAGCTGGCAGACATCTGTGCCCAAGTGATGCAGTAGAATTATTTACAATACTTTTCCATTTACTTTGAAACTGGATTTGAAATCTAATTTGAACGCATTACATAAAAGTTTACCACTTCCTTTTCTGTCATTAAAAGTGCTAGATTGTATTTTCCATATTTGTTAACTAATTCTAGAATGTTTTGTAGTACAAATTCACAGTTCATAAATAGACATTATAAGAAAAAATATCACCATATATTTATATATTGTGTATTACAGATTCTACTGAGATAATAATGTTGTATAGAAATACATAGACAGAGACTATTGTTAAAATTGCCAGCTCTCCTGGGTTCCTTCTTTGATCTATATTTGCATAACTGTATGGGGGACTGTGGGATCTCTTGACATATCATGTGGGAAGTGAACTTCACCCCCCCAGTTGATAATTTTGAGTTTTGGCGCATGATCGTTCCTTTGCTTGTACAGTGCAGATTGGAAGTGTCTGCTGTCTGTAGACTTGTAATCTGTATTGCTTCATATGGGATAAGAAACTCCTGGCTAACTAATACACCTGTGTGCTCTAATCGGCACCCTGCTGAGATCGTCTCCGGGATAATATCATGAACACTTCTGCCCGTGTTTGTTTTTTCTTTTCTTTTTTAAATCATATATTGGTGCTGTTTTCCCAAATGAACTTTTAATTTTTGACTTCAGTTCATTTATGAATTCAACAAAATCAATGCAAACCAATCATGTAACTATTTTATTAAATTAGCAAGACTTGTGAAATATTAATGTGAAATATTATTGTGTGAGCTTTTCTTGTTTCAATCACAATCTGTGCAATTACATAAATTATGTTTTTTTTTTCTGTAAACGTCCACAGACAATTCCACCTCTACTGTACTGTATATTGCCACTGTCAAAAACCAACATAAATTGAAGTGGTAGTCATTCTCCTATTCTTTCTGAAGACTATATGTGGCATGAGTAGTACAACACAGAGTGTAATAACCATATATATTAACTTTGCACTCTGACAGTTTGTCACAGTTCAAGCTGCTGTATGTTTGAAGAATTTGTTTTTTGTAATTTCAGAAGCTCTGCTACAATCTTATATGTATGAAACTGGTCGATGGAGTTAGTCCTTTTCGGAACTTCCTGAAAAACTTTCTTCTAATTATTAATAACTAGATGTCTCAGCATTTTCCAATTAACTATATTTGGCTAAAATTCGTATTTTGCACGGGGCGGCATGGTGGTGCAGTGGTTAGCACTGTTGCCTCGCACCTTTGGGACCCGGGTTCTGGGTTTCATGTGTGTGGAGTTTGCATGTTCTCCCCGTGTTGTCATGGGGTTTCCTCTGGGTACTGTGGTTTCCCCCCACAGTCCAAAAACATGCTGAGGCTGATTGGAGTTGCCATATTGCCTGTGGGTGTGACTGGTGTGTGCCTTGTGATGGGCTGGCCCCCCATCCAGGGTTGTTCCCTACCTCGTGCCCGTTGCTTCCGGAATAGGCTCCTGACCCCCTGCGACCCAGTAGGATAAGTGGTTTGGAAAATGGATGAATGAATGGATGGATAGATGTATTTTGCAATGAAAATTTTATGATTAGTTATTTGTTAATATTTAGGCTGCACGGGTGACTTATGCACTCCAGCACTTCCCCCAGTCCAAAAGCATTCTAAGGTGAATTTCCATTTCCAAATTGCCCATACGTATGCTTATATGAGTGAATGGTAAGTGAGTGTTCCCTTCTATTATTGTATTTATGGAGGAGTTCCCAAGAGGTTCAGCTACCAATCAGGACTGTACTCTGCTGAGAAAATGGTTAATGTGGATAAGAGAGAGTTAACACCCATGTTTTGAAGAGGTAAATTAATTTGGTATAGTTTTTTTCTCTCTGCACCTTTCTGAGTTGTGAAATCTGACTGGCTCACTGTTATAAAGGAGCCTTTGTAGGAGAATTTATATGAGGAGAATAGTAGAAAACCCAGGTGGTCACCAGGTTGGAATTCCAGGGGTTTGACAGTTGGGCTGTAGATCCATTGTTGTTCCTTTCTGGCGTGTTACATTTATTCTTGGAGAATGCATCTGATCTGCTCTTGCATGTCTTTGATGCACTCCATTACTGTGCGGTATGGAGATGCTGTTGCTCCCAAGCCTACTTCACCACATGCAGAAGCCCACTGGGATGTATTTTTTAAAAAAAAAAACAACTTTTGTTTCTTGTCTATTGTATTTGGAGGTACCCTTAGCTTAGTCTATAATTACTAAGAAATACTTTTCCCAAACAGATTATGGAAGACGTCCCACAAAACCCCTACCTATCATACCGAAGGGAACTTCACTGGTGGGTAAAAGCACAAGAGGGCTGGTGTGAGGGGCCTGATAGGTGAGACATCATTGACAGAATTTCACTTCCTCTGCGATCATGCATGGCCAATGGACATGATTCTGCATTCTTGCATTTGTTTTACTAACACTCAAATGTCCAGCTATGGGATGGACACAAGCAAGTTCCAGAATGGCATCTATGTGAAATCCAGGGCCAGCGTCCTGGGATAGGGTTGAGTAGCATGGCAAGCCATTCTTATTTAAGAAATACTGTTCAATACGGTCGACCCCAACAACAAGGCTCCCCTTTCACAGCTAGCACCTGGGACTGGTGATGCTTCAGGTGGTCATTCATTTTTTATTCCTTTGCTAAGATCTGGCCCCTGTGTACTTTCTGGAAAAAGTCAGAGAAGCAATATTGGCCTGAAGAGGCAGACTCACCTTCAAAGTCAAAGTCAACTCCACCTTCATTGGCCCTGGTGACAATGTGAGTGCAGGGGAAAGGGCTCATATTCCACATGCTGGGCCAATCTTTGTAACCTGGAATTGCTCTGGGAGTGAGGTGTGCTGCCGTAAAGGGCCTTGATGATGGGCCAGTCTCGTCAATATAACAGATCTGCAGGCAGGTTTTCATCAAGCCTCTGGTAATTGCTTATTCACCTGACTGGCCTGAATTAGAGACGTTATACTTCTAATTCCCTTGGAGTCAAAAATTACCTTTATGGACTATGTACACTTTGACTCCACCTGAAGGTCATGGGACGTAACATAACCAGGGTCACCGGACTGGGGTTGGATGGTGATTTGTGGCCCCATTCTAGTGATTTCAGATCCACGCAACTAAATATTTAGTAGCTCAATATCTGATGTCTTTAGACCGGGGTTGTGCCTGTTGTCCTTAAATCTACTGTATGATGGCTCTAAACTGAATATCAACGTCTGGAACCTTTGTAGGGGAATCGGGAATAGTCGCTGTAATGTGTCTACCAAGTGATTCCCATCCCGATGGCCTTCTACGGTCAGCCATGTCCTTATGTTCCTCTGGATGCCCACATTGGACTTGTGTCACGGATCAGTTCCAGCCGGCAGAGAGAAGCGATGGCCGAGGATAGCAGGCAGTCATCCATGAAAAAGACAGTAACACCAAGAGCATGAGGGGTGAACACTTCCCACCATGATGTTCTCCTCATTTGTGAAGAGTCTGTTGTCTTCATACTCCCTGGGAAGTTTCCCAGAGGCTGGCTGATTATCCCACAGCCCCGCAGACTTAATATTCCTCACATGGAGTTGTTTGCAATTAAGGGGAGCTGTCCATTGGCAAGGTGCTGAAATTAGCACAAAAGAAGTCACAGCTCAGTGAGGACACTGCCACACTTATGCATGACATTTCTTGGCATATATTTCAGAACTAAGGGGAGCAATGAAGTATCTGTGTGAAACTATGTTTTTCCATTATTGCTGTTTAAAATCTCAGTTTATTCAAGTATGAAATATTTGAACTACTTCAGAAAAAAAAAACTGAGTGCCACAGTGGCTAGTCGTGTTGCTGTGAACATCCAATGTTACAGTTTGAATTACAGCAATACTGTGTGTGTGTGTGTGTGTGTGTGAATTACATATATATTATATTGTGGGGACCAAAATTCCTTCTACAAAATTTTATAAAACCCTGTTATTTTGACATTGTGGGAATCATTTTTTTCAGTTCCCATAAGGGCAAACTCAATATCATAAAAATCTGTGTATTACAAAAAATTTTAAATGCATGCATGTATTTTGTTTGCTTACGTATGCTTAAGGTTAGGGCTGAGTAGGGGTTAAGGTTGTCATAGTTGACATTAGGGTTTTCCCATAGAAGTGAATGGATGGTCCCCACAGAGATATGAATACAAGCATGTGTGTTTTTGTGCATGTGTATGTCCTGAACTAGACTGCATTCTGTGCAAAGTCAGCCTCTGACCCAGGGATAAGTGATTGAATATCAGTTAGATGGCTGAAATAAATTTGATTAGATTAAATGATTACATGTACTTCAGCATATTATATTTGTAAATACATTGCAAAGTTAGATAACAGTAAAATAGCCTCCATTTATTCCTGTTTTCTAGGTGTTGCGTGTACAAAAGGCTTTTTGAAACCACATTTTTTTTAGAATTCAACCATCTGAGACTGGTTAGATTCTTTGGACCCGTGCACCAATTTCTGCCAAACTTTTCAGTCAGATTTCATTCCTAGAGTAAAGAAAGAACACATTCCATACTTCATCCAACCATCCATCCATTTTCCAAACCGCTTATCCGTACTGGGTCGCGGGGGGTCCGGAGCCTATCCCGGAAGCAACGGGCA
>JABFDZ020000045.1:6868764-6903897 GCA_019775955.2 Pollimyrus isidori | reverse complement strand
AGTCAAAGTTGCTCTTCTATCAGCTTGAATCAGTCAGCCCATTCTCCTCTGACCTCTAGCATCAACAAGGCATTTTCTCCCACAGGAATGCCACATAATGGATGTTTTTCCGTTTTCACACCATTCTTTGTAAACCCTAGAAATGGTTGTGCGTGAAAATCCCTGTAACTGAGCAGACTGAAATACTCAGACCGGCCCATCTGGCACCAACAACCATGCCACGCTCAAAATTGCTTACATCACCTTTCTTTCCCATTCTGACATTCAGTTTGGAGTTCAGGAGATTGCCTTGACCAGGACCACACCTCTAAATGCATTGAAGCAACTGCCATGTGATTGGTTGACTAAATAATTACATTAATGAGAAATTGAACAGGTGTTCATAATAATTCTTTAGGTAAGTGTACTTTATCTACACATTAATAGCATTTCTATGGGAATCGGGAATTTTTAAATTTATTAAAATAAATTAGATGTAGCTGACCTTGAAGTTCAGCAGTTTCTTTTATAGTTGAACATGAATCATCCATATATTTATGAATCACTTGGAAAACGATGAATCTGATATTATTTTTTATCTCATACTAATGTATTATTATCACTGATTTATAATTTATAAGATATATTTTTCATGTTATTTAATGAAATATAAACATATTTTTCAGCTCAGCTAATTGTACAGATAATATAACGAAAAGAAAACATAGTATACATTATTTCATTAATGATTAACATGCTTTTTCTCAATGCTTTAGAAATCATGTAATTGAATTTCACATTCCACAAATTAACAAAAAGAAAATTCTAGACTAAACATCCGTGGTTAGAATCTGACTAAACATCTCATGTATACTTTTCTCCAGTTAATTTTGGAAGTAGCCGAAAATGGCTAGTTTTTTTGGTAGGCAAAATAAGCATTTTTTCCATCTAATTCAAAAAGGTCTTCTTGATAACAGACATGCAGTATTTGTTTTCGTATCTTCCCTCTGAATATTTACACATCACAGAAAAAGTGACAAAGCTAGATGCTTTCAGCCAGTATCAGGTAGCTCCCAGATGGTGTTTACATGCTTGTATGCCACTCAACAAGTACTACGGCTATTGGCCATAAAGGATGAATCATTCTTTACTTGAGAAAGACACAGAATATGTTTGGCCTTCCTCAGCTCCCATGGGGATAGTACAGTACACCAAACAACTGCTTTTGTAATTGTGTGTGTGTGTGTGTGTGGCTATCAGTTTGGCTCTCCCCTTTTGTTTTGACAAATATGTGTGTGTGTGTGTATATATATACACACACACGCACGCACAGACACACTTACAGGTAACTTGCTGCATATATGAGTACATGCATACATATATACACACGTGCAGGTAACTCACTGTAAAAGGCTTGAAATATGTCTCAAACTTTTAAAGAATATGTAACACACTGTTAAACTCAGAGGGTTAAGAGGAAAAGACAGAAGCTGAGATTAATCTGACTCCCAGTATAATGAGCTTGCTTCCAGGTTTCCCCAGTGAATAAAGACAAATGGGCTGTTTTATGCCAGGTTGCCATCCTGCATATCCATTTCATGTCAGACTCCCATCTGCCAACACCACACACCACACAAGTGAAATAAACTGCAATCGAAGGAAGGCTATTAACGGACAAGAGAACTTTCATAGTCTGGTGAAAACAATCCCACAGGCAGAGCCCTGAAATGACAATGCTGCCATCTTTCCTGACAAGGGTATTTCATCAAGTGCAGCAAATATCCTCTCTCTCAAATGACTTCAGAAAGATTTAATAAACAAACAAACAAAAATGAGCAATCCCCTCATTGTCACTGTTGAGGTTCTGCTTATTTCACATCTTAGCACCCGTAATATCAAGTGTAATTTTCCTGTCAGAACTCAGAAAAGAAGCAACGAACTGGCTGGGTTAGTGCTTCTTCTCAAGCATGCTCTGAAATCAGTCCAGGTGCTAATTAATCCTACAGCCTGCAGATTGATCATCTATGTTTTGATTGTCTCTGTCTCTGGGGAAATCTGTGTGTGTGTGTGTGTGTGTGTGTGCATGTGTGTGTGTACGTATGTATTAGGGAGACGTATCAATCTATGTATAGAGTCAGAAAAAATTAAATTATATTTTGGTAGTACTTTCAATAAGGGACATTGTCACAAAGAAGGATCTCGGGCCTGATGTCCCTGGAGAATAAAGCCTGAAGCGACAGTGGCAAGAAAAAATTCTTTCAAAGACAGGAAGAAACTGTGGGAGAAACCAAACTCAGGGCAGAAGCCCATCCATCTCTGGCCAAGCACTGAACACATAATTTAACGCTAGGCAAATTAAGGCAGATGGACAGCAGAAGTAGGCAGGCGCATTCTTGGGCAGGCATGGAGGTAGGCAGAGTGGTTGGTAGTTAGGCTGGGGGATGGACAGGTGTGGTGGCTTTAGGCAGACAGCAATGAGGCAGAAACACAGGCAGACTGGTGGGCAGCAAAGTGGCCCTTATGTCCTCCAAGAAGGCGTCGAGCATAAGGAAAGTGCATAAGAAGCATTTGCAGAACAGAAAGGAAACCATTGCTTTCCTTTTGCATGGCATTGTGTAGCAACCAATGATGTAATAACTACTTTATTGACCCCAACTGGAATATGTGTGCTAAGAATAATATCATACATACATAGAAATGAGGTCTTATCATAAAAATTACCCCAGGAAATTATTTGCTTTGTATTAGCACATTTGAAAGAAAAACATAGAAATGATATATACTGATATCCTCCTGTGCTACTTTGTACAAGTGAAATAAACTGCAATCAAAGGAAGGCTATTAACGGACAAGAGAACTTTCATAGTCTCGTGAAAACAATCCCACAGGCCCCTGAGCCCTAATATCCTTCTCTGCTACATTGTTGAAGTGCAATGGAGTGATGTCATTTGCCGGGCAAACAGAAGCTCATTAGGAGGCCCAAATGAGGTAAATTGTGAGGGAATGTCTGTTACGGCACTATGGTGGGTGAGGGTGATCTGGCTTTGAGGATCCTCATTGTTGAAGATCTGAGTGGCTGGACCAGGCCAAAGGGATGCCCATGTAACAGAATAGATAGATGGGAGTGGCCTGTGTGTCAACCTGGGGGGGGTCGCCAAACGGGATCCTGAAGTGTTTTGTCATGTTGCAGGTGCAGCAACGTACTGCATCAGGGCATGCTGTCCAAGCTAGACTGACTTGACCTGATCGTCATCTCGACTGATTGAGATGAATGACGGATTTAGATCCTCCTCATAAAATTATAGCAATCATGTATAAATGTTTCTGTGTCATACTTCAGGGAGTACACAAGGCCAGAGACCTTAATACATTAGCATGCCAGGATTGTAATGGGTTTATGGTTTTTTTCCATAAGCAAATTTATGAGAAAAAGTTTAATCACTGATCATAGCATAGAGTATTGCTGAAGGTTTTGTGTAATGTTTTAATGAGTTTCAGAATGTTGACCCTTTTCTAGTTGTTAAAAAGTAACTTCATACCCATAAATTTGCCTTGGTCCATAACGTGTATAAGATAAATGTTATTATATCCAGCAATGTAGGTGTTGTCATGCCAATTTTTTTCTGCTGCTTTAATTCCTCCCCCTTGTAATGTATTGCTCAGTTGTTCGGCCAATGATGCAATCACGATGACGCAATTTCAAGATACGCTGCATGTTTCAAGTTCGCCCTTAGAGCTGAAGCAAGAGTTCACATAAATAAAATATGTTTACAAATGTATAGTTGAACATTCTAAAGAATTGATGTTAAAATCAAATGTTACTTTTGAAAAACACTGAATTGTACCACATTTCTTACACTTGTTTTAATCTTTTTATATACACACACATTTTTTTTGACAGACTACCTGATGAATTAAAATATTCAATATAGCATAAGAGGTCATGAGGTAAACGATTATGGGACAAGCATAAAGACTACATGCACTGGAACCAACATTTGTATTGCGCAATGATTTTCTTTATTTTTAGTTAGAGGGTTTTTTTTTTCTTTTTAGCAAAGTGCATTGTGCATTATTATTAGGTTCTCTTTTAATCTATTGTCTTTCAATCTTCGTGCTAGTGAAGTCTTCAATGAACTTTCAGCATCAATTGGCATGCTGACATTTTTTGTCAGAGGCTGTATTGGTTAATTCATGTCCGTTATATACTGTACTGTATAATGGTCTGTGGATGCTGCATGGCTATCCTTCAAAAAATGGTATAGTATACTAATTAATGACAATTTAATATTTAGAAATTCACCTATATTTCTAAAGAGTGTTTAAATTGACTCATTATTCACTGATTTATATTTGTGTATCATACAGTATATTGCAGTATTTTCAGTGTATAGCCTTATAGGAATTATTATGGACAGATAACTCTATTGATATAACGTGTTTTAATAAGCCTTTGTGCCATCGCAAGAAGTCTTGTACAGTTTCATTGCAACCTGGCTATGCTTCTATGAGTGTGTATAACCCTGTTAAGGCGATGGTCATGAAAAAAACATTGTCGTAAGCAGTGGTCCAGAATTTCGCACAGCCATTCAATTGATTTTAAGATCAGGTACTGTAACTGGTATAGTGATGGTGGAGTATGATTTATGTTGTTTTTATGTTCATCAATCATTTAGTGGCCACTTAGGACTTGTGAAGGCATCAAAATTCTGCAGGATTTTACTGTCATCAGCAAAGAAAAGCTTTACCACAGGATGACTGATCATTCAGAATGATTTTTCTTTTTTGACAATTTCCTTACCCTATAGTTCTTACGTGTAAAAAGCCAAGAAAAAGCATCCTATACCACAAAAGACTTACTTTAATTTGTTGGTTTCTTTTTCATGTACTCACTCAGGTACTCTCCCACATGTTGAGGAAATGGTGTAGGACAACTTGTGATTTTTCTCCATTGCTGAATAGACCAATGCTTCTGTTCTTCACAGCACATTACTAGGGATAATGCATTTACAAGGCGTAACAAAGGCCCTGTGCTCTTCAAGCCAACCACTGTATCAATCCTTGTGAGGTTTTTGACAAACTGATAAAACTACCACCTTATGATGTACACTAAGGTTTTCAGTAATCTTGAAATTTTCAATCAATAAATGTACCTCTCAAGGAAAATATACTCTTATCCACAGGTAGCACTACATACCATGTATAAACTTCCATGTAACACTTCCATGGCCTGTACCTCCCCAAATGGGCAAATCGTTGTTACTGGTGGCACTGAAATCATCAACTGACCATGGTGGTGAAAACATGTGAATACAAATTTTTATACATGATCCTTAGCATGACATGATGTTACCTTAATTAATATGTGTCTTTCATTTTGGTTAGATCCTCTAATCCCGGGGGTATCCCTTATTGTTTGTACCTTGGGGAACTAACCTGTACCAGGGCTGTAACCTATTTTCTGACAGTGTAAATGAAGATTCTGTTCTATTCTGAATCAAAATTGGCTTGAAATTTGTTGTCAGATATGTAAACATTATTAGCATGCATATACTGTCAGGGCATCTCCGGTAGACAAGCAATGTCTAAGTTGAAACTTTTTCTATTTCAACTGTATATTTGGTAGGTGATGGGACATTTCAATTTCATTCATCATTTCTTTCATTGGTGTATTTAAATTGTCAGATTATAAAAATCCATTAAGGCGAATAGTATTAAATACATGAGAACCAAATAAAATAATGATGCTTATTGCCTAAATTTGTTTTGCAGGCTAGGTGGCTAATATGCATGAACATTTTGCAGTTTCAGTTATAATGTGTACATTTAGTTAAATGTTTTTTAAAGTACATTACCATTTGCCATTTTAAAATAGAGTCCAAATAAGTGAACCACTTTCACAAAAATAAAAAATATAAAGCTGCAAAATTTAAAAACCAAGTGGAGCATGTAGAATGAATAAATATTGCACAGATTAAGACAAGATACAATTTCATTGCAAATGAAAAATAAAATATGCCAAAATCTACAGTTCAATTAGAATTGCTTAGTTAATAACAAAACTTATTTTTAAGTGGAAGAATTCAGGCTACATAAAAAGAAGTCATATTGGCCAGCTTCAAAATAAAATGAAAAACGATTAAAAAAAGATATATAGCAAATGCTATATGAATTGCATTGTCAGAATTAACATGCAGACGGCAGGACCACATTAAAAGGACAATAAATATAATTCCAATGTAATATCTTTTTTCTTAATACTTTTATTTTGGTCACATATAAATGTGTTTTTTTTTCGATTGGAGATCACGTATACTTACATTATATACAGAGAACAGCAGATTTTATCTGACACAATAAAATCCTTGTAATCAAACTTTCATATATTACAATTGCATTTAAAGACATCAATAATAATAATAATAATAATTAATAATAATAATAATAAAATGCAACTTCATCTATACTTTAGAAATACTGAAATACATTCTAGTCAGAAGTCAATATGAGCGTATACTTTTAAAGTGGCGGTATAACTATTATTTCTGTATTATAGGGGGGAAACAATTATTTCTAATAAAATATACTTTAAAAATATACTCTATATCAATATCTTAGCTGATACTGATATAAACAGTATGAACTAGGTTTGTGGCAGTTGTGCTACTTGCGCTGTTCAACATAGATTTCAGTTCACACTTTCCATCCAACCATCCATCCTCTACCTATTCATTCTGGGGTGTGTTTCTCAAAAGCTCTTGTCGACAACTTAAATGGTTGGACCCATATAGCTGCACAGTTCTATGCTTTTGGGAAATTCACCCTTGATCAGGGACATGGGTAGTGGGGGCAGGGGGGTGGGGGACATACTGCCAAGGCTGGGGTACACCACAGGACGACCTGTTTCTAAACATTGTCAACATTGATAATATATCAGGGCCTATGAAACGGGACTAAGATAAAACTTTTTTTTTGCCAAAATAAATAAACAAATGTCATTCAAATTAACAATAAATTATTTCATTATACCAATTGCAAAAAAATACATAATTTTAATAATGTCAAAGAATATTAGGATTTTATTATGTATCATCTACTGATGATTTTATTATTATTATTATTTCAGCCAACACCTTTTTCCCTTCAAAGTCACAAATTTTTATAGTCCAATATGATGTTTTGGCAATTCAGGCAAACTATCTGATTCACGGGTACAAAAGCTAAACCTTTTCTAGGATTTGTACTACAGCAACAAATCCTCTCCCATTATTAGCTACCTTACCTGTTCATTTTGTTTTCTTACTTTTATTAAATAAGAAAAAATATCTTATCCAATACAAAAGTGTGAAAATTATATATTTAATATATTTGCAAATTTGGAAATGTTAAAAAAAAACAATATATTATTCTACAGTAGACTGCAATAAACCCATAACACTACCACATGGGAAAACGTGTATATTTTAGCGGAAACAAATAATTTCCACATTAATTAAAATTGTATGTTTTCATGAGTAACAACCAATACCAGCTGCAGTGGGACAGCAAAATAACTACATTTCTATTAATATAAATAAACACAGTAATGATTATTACCAGCATGAGTATCCAATATTTTTAAATAATTTTAAAAAATCCAACAGTGATGGAACAACTGGAGTAAATACACTAACAATTTCCATGTGTACAGCTTCTGCAAACTTTTACATAAACATGAATGGGAAACTCTTCAAATGCCTTGTTAAGCAGATTTAGATTGACCGCATAAATCTTATAAAACAAGACATCCATGCAAATCTGTATAAATGAGGTCCTTACAAAACTATTAACATGAACCTTCAGAATTACAAAATAAGTACCCCCCTCCCCCCAATTTCCACTACTGCTGTACAATGTGTAACTTTTTTTTTCTTTTAAACGCTAGTGCAGTTTGGAATCTCCCTTGTGCTCTCACTGACAATCCCAATTCCTCCTGGTAAAAAAGACAAACATAAAAACAGAATGAAGTATATTAGACCTTTATCGTTTTGAAACAGGTGCAAGGTATGAAGTTCTCAGTTGGTTGAAAGTTGCCATCAATCTGCCTATACATTTTAAAGATGTTATCATCTTCGGTAGAAATAAAATAAGGCCTACACGGAAATGCTCACTACAAGGTCTGTATTATTTTGAGTAACTGGGTCATGACTTCTGGTAAGAGACACTGCATGCATAAAATTATGCAGCCTTTTGAATGCCAGATCACATTCTTTAAATTCCAACCATCCATCCACCCTTCCATCAATCCATCCTTCCATCTGCCATCCACTTTCCCTAGGCAAGGTCCCAGGGTTTTATAAATTGCACTCTTTTTTTACTGTAAAAAGAAACTACTATTTTATTGTTTCACCAAGTCAACTTATAATCAGTTATTAAATATGATTAGCACTTATTCTACAGGGTTACAGTTAATAAAAACAGGAAACACTCCAGAAATGTGCATATGTCTAGTTTACAGAATAGACATTATGTTTTCAGTTTTCCAAGATATATGATCAAAAACAAACATGAATTCCCACCCAAAAGTTTTAAAGCAATAAGCAACCTACTGCACTTGCCTAATTGTACTTTTGAGCAATATATGCTTATCAAGCATTGGCAAAGGCATTTTCAGATATTGATCTTAGTAAATTTATGTGTAGTGATACTTGATGAAGAGGAAAATGATCCATTTCTTTCATCATGAAATCCCCGTTCCTTTCTACCTACAGCTCAACATACTTTTTTTATTGAAAATTTTATTTCAGTAATGCTTCCTTTTCTGGCAAACTACTTCGCTGAGTGTTTTTCTGTGCAGTTCCTTCGCATCTCACATACTGCACTTACCTTTAATCCTTGCATCCAGTTCTTTCTCTTTCAGCTCCTTGGGAGTGGAGAACTCGCTAAGTGTTATTTTCGGTGTGCTGTCACTTTGGCTGACAGAGCCAATCATCTCCTGCTCTTTCTCGTGGTTAACCTCAGCATATATGTTTATCCATGGAATTTTTCTTACAAAAAATACAAAAACACAAATGATGCAAAGAACAAAAGTGAAAGAGATACAGTAAAAGGTTTATGCGATTCATGGTAATATTTATATTAAATATACTTTGCCAGATGTCAATCATGCTGACTAATGTAGTCTATGCACAGTTTTGTCCTTCTAGCCTAGATAAGTACATTTAGTCAAGGGAGTTTATATACAATTCACACTTTGTAGGCTGATATATTCTCTGCTTGCCAAACCAGGAGCAGGACAGAAAAAGAAACAAGTAGAGAATTATGCATTTTGCAGAGTAGGACTAGAGGATGAGCTGTATGCTACAGTCATGACAACGAAAATGATTTTACCTTTTGAACTTGTAGATTAAAAAAACAGCTAAACCCAGGAACACAACTGAAAGAAGCATCAGCATAGCGGAGCTGCTGTTTCTCTGGCTGGAGTCAACCAGGGGAGCTGAAAATAAAAAATAGAAATTTGCATGAATAGAAATCTAATTGCAATGCTGTAGAGCAAAAAACTCTAAATCTGGAAATAATCTGCTCCTGAATTCTGGTCATGCATTATTTGTTTATGCTTTTCTGTATGTTATACTTTATGTTATTCAAGGAATGCAAGAAAATATTTTGGCCAACTATTAATCATATATATATATCATCTGTGTTCGGCAGGGTTGGGGCCATTCCAGAATGCATCATCAGCTCCAGTCCAAATCAGGAAATAGAAATGGAGCATTCCAGAGTGGCCCTAACCCTGGTGTTCGGAAATATTCAGTCGACATAGCAAAATATAACATATCTGCAAATAATCTGCTTAGCTGAACCCATCAATAGGATAGCAAACCTGTAGCATTTTCACAAATAGAAATTTTTCATTTTAAAGTTACAATTGCTCTATCTGAGAAGTAACATTTCTCACCTGCACTACTTGAAACAGCAGTTTTAAGGTTTTCGCAAAGTTTTGTTTTAATAAAATCAACACGACTGGTGGGCAAAAAAAGTAAACATAAAATTTTGTTTCCAAAGAGGATGCAATGCCCCGGATACATCAAATAATGGCTAACTGTGGTCCAAAATGCTAATATAAATAGCACTAGTAATAACTAGAACAAATAATTCAGTGCAGTAATTTAAAATTGACAGGGAATTCCATCATGTTAATTAATATAGTGGCAAAATATATTTAAACATACTATATCACCAAGAAAAAACACAATCATGCATAGTTTTTGTTAGCGAAAATATCATGTTCTGAAATGTGGGTTAATGAGCTGAATGGAACCCGCTACACTGTAAAGCGTCCCTACAAGACAACATGTGATGGCAGTGACCTTTATAAAACATTAAAGTCCTTCCTGCTGTGGGTATGGGGAAAAAAAAACGGCAATAAATCAGTCAGGTCCAGAAGCACATATTTCAGAAGTTAATACTCGTGGTTGACCCCCTGTCTATTTAAGGAACTGCCAACTGAAGGCACTATGCAATTATACTGACTACTGACTGCATGTGTTCTGAAGCTTGCCAAACAGAGGGGTGACACATTCTTTATTAATATATCTAGATTGCTTAGAAACAGCGCGTGTGTATGTGCGTGTGTGGGTGCAATATAAATATACATATGCACTATATATATATATATATATATATATACATACGCACACACACGCACGCACACATACACACAGATACTGCAATGAATGGTGAAAATTTTCCTTCCTTATTTATTTATAATGATGCAATTACACTTATATTGCTTTAAGATTTTATATGACTTTATGCTCAGAATCACTTGAAGAAACAGTGGATACCTGTTCAGCAGCTCCCCTGCTACACTGTACTGTATATGTCAAGGTATCGCAGTCACGCATGTGAATTGCTTGTCTCTCCACATTTACAACTGCTCTATGATAGATTCATAAAGACCCCTCTGGGATAGGCATTGCTGACCACTGTCACTATAGTGATAATGACTTAGCCGCATGCCAGTTGTATTTATAATTGCGTATTGCAGTTTCATTTGTTGTGGCTTCTCTCTGAAATGCTATAATAATGGCAAAACTTCTATGTCCCTACCAACTTCTTATTTATGCCTCTCCTTGTATCTTTGAGCGCCTCACAACCATCCAGAACTAGACAACTGCCCACCGACTGAAAATAAACTCCTCAAAATCCAATCTTCTCTACCTACTCAAGTCACCTCCTTTGCAGGCCTTTCCCATTACCTCTGAGACCAGCACACTGACCCCAAGAATCCCAAGAAGTGACTGTTGACGCCAAACTCCTACTTTCCAACCACATGACAGCTTTTAGGTCTTATTGCTTTTTCTTAAACGACATCACACTGCCCTGATGGACTCTGGCCTTTCATATCTTTAAATTCACATCAAGTCTTAAAACCCATTTATGTCGGCTGTGCGGCATACAGTGTTGTTTGTCGCCTCATGGAACGGCTTACTATTTGATTTTAACACTAAGCGGTCGAATGTTATCTTCTCATTTAGTCAGATGCTGGATAATTGGCTGGTGGGTTGGAGGCAGGTAGCATAATGGGTTGTGACCATGATTTTTGGCACAAAGGTCCCAAGGGGGCCTTGCTTTTTGAACAAGGTTATGATACATCAGCTGAAATACTCTGCTCTATAAATTGATGCAACTTTTGTTATTTATTTGTCTTATCTGTCTGGTTGCATAGGTTTCTTTGGGAAAATCTCTTTCCAAAGCATGGTATTGTGCATTACATATTGTAGATTAAGGTAGGTTATTCAACAAAGGTAGGGGGTGTTCCTGTGTGTGCATAGGACATGGGAAGGGGAGAAGGGGAGAGGAAAGACTCCAACCAATCAGCTTTCCCAGTCTTCCCCCCTGGGAATGCCCTCTGTTGCTGATTGGCTGGAACCAAGTTGTGTGGCTCATTCAGAGCCACTTTGGTTTGTTTTTCTTGTTTACAGAGCTGAGGCTGCATAGAAACAGCGGGTTTCAGTGCACACCCATAGAAAGCAATTAGAAATTTGCTGAATTTGACAAAAAGTGTACTAGATTAAAATTGTATATGTAAAAGTCACATAGCTAAGCTAGTCTGGGGCTTAGATCGCTATGCCTCATACTGAGAGGAACATGTAGTGCAGGGGTATCAAACTCCAATCCTGGAGGACCGGAGCCCTGCACATTTTTGGCTTTCCCTTCATTCAACTCCTTGCACCTTGTGCTAATTACCACACAGCTCTTGAGCTGAATCATTGGTGGTGGAAGAACTAAGCTACACAGGGCTCCAGCTGCCCAGGACTGGAATTTTATGCCCCTGATATAAAGCATTGGAACTTCACCAGACAAACTTATGGTGCTGCTGCTATTCAGGCAACACACACTCTGACCACCCATAAATCTTGGTGTAGCAACTTCTGTATATCCCAAGCTAAATCTTAAATCTATTTCAATGCAATTTCTTTATTTTACCAAGGACACACATTTCCCTTAACCATAATGTTAAAAGTGGGGATCAGCCAGTAATGGTTCAATAATGTTTCACATATTGTAAATCTATATCTCTCACACACACACACATGTAATAGCACATATAAACCACCATTAGATATCATACTGTTGCTCAGTAGAATAGAATAAGGAAAAACAAAAAGCAAAAAATAAATAAAATGATGCACTTTTTATTATACTACAGCAAAGTTCATATTTGTATCAGCTAATTGTGCACAGGATGGAAAAGCAATGTTTCAGTACTTTGTAGCCAATTCCATAATTTTACTAAATTTAACTGAAGGCTAAAAAAATAGGTTCTGTAGTAAAACATCCTCAGAATTTATAATTACCAAATAAACTGAAAAACGCATTGAATACTGAGAAAACACACTTATGGGTATTGATATAAATGGCAATTAAAATAATTAGTGTCTTACCTAAAGTTAACTGTGTGATGTAAACAATGACTCGAACGCCAGGCTTCAGTTCAAACTCGACCAAATTCTGATTAAGTGCACTGACTAGAATTGCTGATATCTGTTGAGGAAACAAAGTACATATCATAGCAATAAAGACAGAAAAAGGCCCTTTACATTTGTGAATTTTTTGCTGGCTGGTAACAAAGGTTATAAATTGTGGCTCACTTGTTCCAAGTCCTCTTCACTTTTTTTCCTTCCTTCAGAATAGTTTTTGTGCGGTAGAATGAACAGTTCTGCCGCGGTTGGCAAACCAGGAAATACAGCTACCAGGAGTTGCTCTTCTGGAATGTCAGCCACCTTCAGTAAAATGGAAAAAGAACATTTAACAATGGATGTAATAAATGTCTATCAAGTATTTAATCTAATTGCACCTTTCTAGTAGAAAACAAGTTTTTTTTCAATGACACTTTAAGCTAATTAAGCTTTTTATTTGTCAGCTACATCCTCAAGTTTCACACAACATACTTAAATATGTACGCCATGCAATGTTCCTGCCTTATATTACTGAATAACCTTAACTATCACAGGTATTATGCTATGTTTTCATTACATTGTATTTAAATTTTCTGAAATCCTTTAGACTACGTTTTCCAGTTACTTGCAAAAGGAAAGTCAAGTTCAAGCCCAGAGAAAGGAAAATAAAATGTAATAATATAAGAGTCAAGAAACAGTTGCTCTAAAAATCAACACAGATAAGAAGGAGCTACTGAACCATATAGAGAAAAAGCTGCAGGCCTCGCGTATACGTGACATATGCTCCCGAATCTGTGTTTTAGAGGCGACATAAGCTGTACCTTGTCAAGGTAACATCACTTTTCTGAATTAGTACTTGTCACTAAAATCATGATATAAATCAAGTCTGTGGAATGACAAAGAATAACCAATTATAAGGTCAAGACAAACTGTATGTTATTTAAAATCATTAACTCTGACACTTCACAGAACTTAATAGAGCATAAGTGTTGTCTGAGTTAACCGTTAAGTTTTTATTTATTTTTCTTTGTAGGATTTCTAAACCAGCTTGAGAACAGAACGACTTAACACACGGGGGAGTAGGTGAACCCAATCCAGACATTATTGCAGATGTTTCCCTATCTCAAAGTAGGGGAAAGGGTAAGATGCATAGGAAAAATTGGGGAAAAAATATAGTCATGAACAAACACATGCTATTTTTTGCATGGATGGGAAAAACAGAATAGAAGAGCTGATAGTATGAGTGATGGGGACTGACACATTCCCCTTGGGGCCTCCTGGGGCCATGGAAGGAATGCACACTTGTATATAAAACTAAGAAAAACAAGGATCAATTTGGGAAAAAACAAGTTAGCTGAACTTGCACAATCACCTAAGTCACCTTCCCAGGGTGATACGGTGCCATCTCTCACACACCCCCAATGCCAAACAGAGTGCCCTCCCTTAAAGCTCTGTATGCAAACGTACATGTCTCTGTCCATTGCATTTGAACAGGAGCCACATTTTGACTATATTTCATAAGGAGGCTGATCAAGGTCAAGTACTTCAAAATCAATTGTTAATTAGCAATTAATTGACCCCAGAACAGGTTCCACATACAAAATCTCTCTACCTAATGGTTTATTTTGCCTCGCTCATTCAGTACATTTACATGCATAGCTAAGTTATATCTTGACTACGCCATTAAATTGGACTACTGTCCTTGTCTCAGTATACATGCACGGGAGGGGAAACAATTTATTGACTACAGTATGTTTGACTCAGGTGCAATATGTGGCGCTATATTTCCTTTCAGCCTGTTAATATTGGGTTTTTTGACCTATTCCATCACAGACATAAAAAGTAATAAAATTAGTAATAATGGATGTGTGGACAAATGAAGTGACATAATCTTTAATGACAATCTGGTCAGAATAACAGATACAAAAAGATCAGAATAGCATAACAAAAAATTAAATCAATATACTATGAGTTTGAAAATCTTCAAATATTGCAATGTGATTTTGTTATAATAATTATGGTGGCCCTTATGAAACAAAAAAAGGAGTTCAACATGATTTTCTCACAAATCCATCTAGTAGTGATTTAAACAGCCAGAATGAAAATAATTATGATTGTCTCAGAGAACACATGCAGTGGAATAAACATTAAACTGATTTTTAAACGTAAACTAGGTAATCTTGAAAAAAATAATAATTAAAATAGCAAAATTCACTAGGTTTTAGTTTTAGCAAGAGTTAAACTTCCTGTGATAAAACATCCCCCTCTAAATTTAAGGCAAGAAAAACCCTGATCTTACTCTATCTTAGCCGCGATGTATGAATTGGATGTGCATAACATACGATGTTGGTATCAATATCACATGTCGTCCAGTTCTAATACAACCATTTTTTTAATTCAATACAAAATACCCCTGATGTCATTCGGCAGCAGTACCAGTCTTTACGGCAATGGAAAACCGACACCATGAAGTGTTGGTGCAGTGGAGAAAAGCCCTTTAGTTGAGCTGTGAACTGGACAGCTTTACAGCACTGTACATTGGGTACATGCTGTATGTCGCCTGCTATGTTCCAAGCTTTTTCTGTAACTTCCAGGCCAAAGCTCAGGGGGGAGAACTACGAAGCATGTGCAGAGTACCTAGGCCAGTTTGAGTTCCATTGAAAGTACCCCTGCAGGAGTAAATCGACTCCTAATTGCATTATCTGGGTTTCTTATTCCGACGAGAAATTTACTTTAGTATGATTTCAATTGGACAAACATGTTTACGTGTACTGAAAAAGTCTAGTTCTAATCAAACTAACACCCATCCATCCATCTATCACCTCCCGCTTAATCTGAGGTCGGAGCAGCTGTCTCAACAGGGAAACCCAGATTTCTCTCTCCCCAGCCACTTCATCCAGCTCCTCTGGGGGAATCCTGAGGCGTTCCCAGGCCAGCCAAGAGACATAGTCCCTCCAGCGTGTCCTGGGTCTTTCCCGGGGCCTCCTCCCAGTGGGACATGCCCGGAGCACCTCATGAGGGAGGCGTCCATGAGGCATCCTAATTAGATGCCTGTGCCACCTCATCTGGCTCCTGTTAATGTGGAGGAGCAGCGGCTCTACTCTGAGTCCCTCCCAAATGACCGAGCTCTTCATCTCTAAGGGAGAGCCCAGCCACCCTACGGAGGAAACTTATTTTGGTCGCTTGCACTCGCGATCTCGTTCTTTCGGTCGCTACCCACAGCTCGTGACCATAGGTAAGGGTAGGAACGTAGTTCGACTGGTAAATCGAGAGCTTTGCCTTTTGGCTCAGTTCTTTCTTCACCATGACAGACCGATGCAGTGCCCACATCACTGCGAATGCTGCACCGATCTGCCTGTCAATCTCCCGCTCCATCGTCCCCCCACTTGTGAACAAGACCCCGAGGTACTTAAATTCCTCCACTTGGCAGTGGACCCCATCCCCGACCTGGAGAGAGCACTCCACCCTTTTCCGGCTGAGGACTATGGTCTCATATCTGGAGGTGCTGATTCTCATCTCAGCCGCTTCACACTCGGCTGCGAAATGTTCAAGTGAGAGCTGAAGATCACGGTCTGATGAGGCCAACAGAACCATATCATTTGCAAAAAAAAAAAACGCACACCCTCAATGCCCTGGCTGCGCCTAGAAATTCTGTCCATATAAACTATGAACAGAATTGGTGACAAAGGGCTACCCTGACAGAGTCCAAGCTTCGACTTATTTCCACCCATGTATACTAGGCTCTGGCACCAGTCATAAAGGGACCAAACAGCCCTTAAAAGGAACCCCGGCACCCCATACTCCCGAAGTACCCCCCACAGGACTCCTCAAGGGACAGGGTCGAACACCTTCTCCAGGTCCACAAAACACATGTAGATTGGTAGGGTGAGGGTCCAGTGAGCGCGTAGAGGGGATGGGTTTTCAGCTCGCAAGCACACATGCACACGTGGTTTGACTTTTGGCACTAATGTAATGCCGAGTGAGCAAGCGAGTGAATGCTATGCAAACACGAGCGCATCGAGAGCATGGATTTTCTTACGCGTGTGTGGTTTTTATGTGCGCAAGTTTTGGCACTAATTTAACCCCATACAAAATAGTCAGCTGGGCCCCTATGACAAATTCTTGCACCAACATCTATAGAACCTTAAAAGCGGCCCTAACTTTCTTTTACCTGCGTTGGGGGAGTGTAGTACCGCTCTCACCCGAAGATTCACATTCTAAATAGCTGCATTAGCGCATATTCAAATTGCATTCGCATGGTAATTTGATGAACAGCGCGATGGTAAAATGCAATCCAGAAACACTCTCATCAGCACCATAAAAGGGGGTAGGGACGTAGCCAGGTGACAATGGCTCATTCATACACATGAAAGTTTGCTACATATTCAATGAAAGGAGCCAGAAATATGACATGAGGTAGATTTTTCTGATCAGATATCTGGGATCAAAACAAACTGCCAGCATTAATTACTATGTACTTTTATAACGTTTCTGCAAGTGTTCCAAACTGCATTTTTCAATGTCTATATTTTAATGTCAAATTACAAACTTACAAATCTTACATATTTACAATATACAGTACAGTAAAATAAAGAGTGTGATGGCAAAACAAATATATAACAAATAATTTATTTACCGTGAATTAAGTTTATGATATTTGAAGAAATGTGTGATCATGCCCCAGGCAGTGAAAGTGTGTTTCCTACCCCTAGACCCCAAAGGGTTAAGGAACTTTAGGCAGATGTCATCCACCCTGGCCACTCAGCAAGTTTTTAACCACCTCAGCGACCTCCGCCGCAGAGATAGGGGAGTCCACATCCAAGTTCCCATACTTTGCTTCCACATTGGAAGGCATGTTAGTGGGATTGAGGAGGTCCTCGAAGAACTCCCTCAACCGATCCAAAATGTCCCGAGTTAAGGTCAGCAGCACCCCATCCCCACCATAAACAGTGTTGATGTTGCACTGCTTCCCCATCCGGAGCCGCCGGATAGTGGGCTATTATTGCCTCAAAGCCGCCCAAAAGTTGTTTTCCATGGCTTCGCCAAACTCCTCCCACACCCGAGTTTTTGCCTCACAAACCGCCGAAGCCGCATCCCGATTGGCTTGCCGGTACCTGTCAACTGTCTCTGGAGTCCCACTGGCTAAGAAGGCCCGATAGGACTCCTTCTTCAGCTTGATCACCACTGGTGTCCGCCATGACCGGCACCAACCACCTTATGGCCACAGCTCTAGTCAGCCGCCTCCACAATGGAGGCACTGGACATGGCCCATTCATACTCAATGCCCCAATTCCTCCCAATCAGGCCACTGTCATTGCCCACATAAGCACTGAAGTCTTCTAGCAGAACAAGTGAGTCCCCAGGAGGAGTGCTTTCCAACACCCCTTCCAACCCATCCTATCCAAAAAGGGTGGGTATTCTGAATTGCCGCCTGGCGCATAAGCGCAAACAACAGTCAGGACCCGTCCCCCCACCCCAAGGCGAAGGTGGACCATCTTGTCCACTGCGGTGAACCCCAATGTACAGGTGCCCAGCCAGGGGGCAATAAGTATGCCCACCCCCGCTCGGCGCCTCTTCCCGCAGGCAACCCCCCTCAAGGAGACTGGTTCCAGAGTCCAAGCCATGCGTCAAGGTAAGCCTGACTATATCTAGCGAGAACTTCACAACCTTGCGCACCAGCTCAGGTTCCTGCCCAATCAGAGAGGTGATATTCCATGTCCCAAGAGCTAGCTTCTGCAGCCGAGGATCGAACCGCCAAGAACATACTGCCTGAGAGCTGCATGGAGTCACTCTAAAAGGCTACAATACTGTAATGTCTTCAAGATAATTAGAGTGCAGGTAATAGGAAGATAAAGATTATTGTCCATCAATATGTGAAAAGGTAACAGGTGCCTCAAGTATGACTGAATGGGATACATACAATGAGTTAATACAAACCAAAACAGAGTCTAGAACACCCCTGAGTCTCAACTCAAATTTGGGTCGCGCAAGTCTTAAAGGGTTACAAGACGGAGTTGAAAATGTAAGTACAAAATGTAAGCCAGCAAGCTCCTATGCTGATCCACAATCAGATTTCCCAGCCCAAATCCTAGAATTCACCTGTATAAACTGGTTTTGGGTCTGCAACTGCTTAGCACAAAACTAGTGAACATTCATCCAATCCAAGAAGCCAAACCACAGATGCTTAATTTAAAATTCACTGGCACATCCAATCAGATTTGTATGATAGGCATTGATAATTATAAATTACAGAGTGCCCTGCGTGCTTGATCATAGCGTTATTTAAATTTGTACAATGGTACCTCTGGTCTCGAACTCACTAGAACTCAAATTTCTTGAAAGTTGAACAAACCAGTTTGACCTAGAACTCGATCTGAATATCAGAAGTCAAACCGTGAACGCTGACCTAATATAAATTGTACACGCCAGGAAATGAGTCATACTACAATCCATTTCTTATTTAAATGCCTTCTTCACAGGCTGGACGATTAACCAAATAAAGCAGCGCAACATTACAGAAAAGAACAATAAATAAACCACTAACTTACATGTACCATTAGAGTATTTATGCAATTTATTTAAACTTTATTTTACCAGGTAAATTAATTAAAAACCAGTTCTCACTGCTTTATGTGATATTCGGGAGAAATAGCAGGTTACGCATCGGAATTCCCTGGGATACAAATGTCATGCATGTAACTGAACTCTTCAGCCAATAAGAGCAAAGGTGTGTCGTCCAGGGTGAGAGGTCACAATGCATCTAACTGTAATGCAGTAATGCATTGCATCAGGATCAGAATGCGGTGCTTTAAGCCAGCGCTGTAAGCAAGTCGAACTCACCCAATGACCGGACTGGGGAAACAAACTGAAATGCAGTCTTAATACAGAGGAGTAATGACAACAACCAGAAATAGCAGATCACATGAGGATCAGTCGGACGCAGGGGCGCTGTAAAAGGGGGGTAAATGATGACGATTCTCGGGGCCCATGACTCAGAGGGGGCCCAGAGAAGCCCTCAATAAACAGTGAGGGGGGCCTGTCAAGATTCTTTTCATAGGGCCAAAAATCTTTAGCAGCGCCCCTGGTCGGACGACTGGGGCAGGACAAGGGTAATGTTGGAATAAGATCTTTATTGTTTTGGAAGCCATTAAGAAAAAAAATGTTCTTCTTGTTTTATCCTGTTCATTTTGTGTTTCATTTTGTGTTGGGCTGTGGTGCAAAAAGATTGAGAATCACTGGTGTAGAAGACACACACATTTATGCTTAGTGTCTTAAAAATAGCGAAAATGCAAGTTTTTGCTAACATGACTACTGCTGCATTAGGAGGGGGTTTGGCAGCATCTGTGGTAAAAAGAAGAGCTTTAGACAAAGTAATAGTGATCTGTTGTAGCACCACACATATTTTCATAACCAATCAACTCTAATTTAAACTATTGCCTGCAAGACGGGTCAAGGAGCTGCTAGCTGAAGGCAAATGGGCATCTACACAACCTATTCTCTAACAGTGTTCCTGAAAAACCCACATACTCAAACACCACTCTTCTCAGAATGTCATTGTCCACCCACACATGGATCATCCCACTATGGTCTGCCACCTGTGCTTCTTTGGACAACAACGCTAGCAGTCACACCAGCTATCCACTTATCCAGAATGCTGCAGGTTTCCCTCCTGCCAAATCTAGAGCCATGCAAGAGGAAAGGTCAACTTAGCAGTTACAAGAAGATGGCTTAATCCTCAGTAAGGATGCACGAAGTCTTCTGTTACTGCTGTTGACATGCAATGAGGGGCTCTTGCGTCCCCCTCTGTTGAGATGTTTGACGATGTAGTCTAGTATTGAACTGTTTATCAGAAATGGATAATGTCATAGGCCCTGGTACAAATTCTTAGAAAAACTACTTAGCTCAAGGGCGGAATGACAAGACACAAGAAACTGGGAAAGTGGACTGTGAGTGAATGTTTTCTTTTTTGTCCGAGACAATATCCCCATCAAGAAAGCCAGCTACAAACTCTCTGGGGAATATACCTCACTTAAAAGACTAAAAAGCACCGTCCTTCCTCTGCTACATGCCACTGAATGAGAAACAAAAAAATATGTACTGAAACACCTGCAGATCTGCATAGTTTGTGTGCATGTATTTAATATATATATATATATATATATATATATATATAATGCGCACTTTTAAACATTTTCTTGTATATACTGTTTATGTTGTGTACTGCCTATATGGCTTATCATATTGAATAGGCACAAATATTTATAATATACAACACATAAGAATATACAGTAACTCTATTCAGAACAAGATATATTTCATTACTCGGAACACTTATTCTAATTAGTCTTCCTTCATTTAAATGTCCGTATTTTAAGTATTTAAAAATGGAAAAGTTGATAAAAGGGATGGACCATATAACAAAAACATATTTATACAGTTTTGTCCAAATAAAATAACTGCATTGTGAGTTATTACATTAAACCACATTTTTATGATAACAAGAGTAATACACCTTTATTTCTAACTATATTGTATCAATTTTATACCTCATTTTTTCTTTCATTTATTTATACCGCTACATAACACAAGGACAGAAAGTTCCTCGTAGTTAAAGACATGAACATGAAGGTTACTAGTTCAATTGCCTAGGGAGGTCCTTCTGTAGACTATTGGGTAAATATTTATCTCTAACTTCTCTGAAATATTGCTTTGTACAAATCGGTTTCTTTTGGAAAGTCAGCTCAAAGAGAGAACGTAAAGTGCTTCAGCACAACTATACAATTCATGTGATGTTTTCCACCTAAGTTATTTTCTGAATGCATGTTTTGTAAAATAATACATGTTATTAATATGAAATTAGCCTTTTTGTCATATATTCATAATATACTAATCTGCAAATGTTGTGGCCTGGTCTATTTATAACAAAAACATGAAACTTTTATATAATTTAAAAAAAATGCTTACTCACTTTTATTTCAGATGTCATTTACATTTTTACAGCAAAACTTGAAACTATTTATTTTTAAAGTCAGTTGCACACGGAAAATTGTTTTTTCAAATGTTCTGTTTCCGTACTGTGGCAAATACTCTCAGTATAATTCAGTACTTAAAACAGGCTATAAAATGTAGTTTTGACAGTGTGCTGTAATCCCACTCACAGCACAACAGATGATGGGCTTTTAAAACACACTGCTTGTTATGGATTTCAATAAATCTGAAAGAAAAATCAAGAAATGAGCTGTATTTTTAAGACGTAATTTTGTAGACATCAGAGCTCAGAGAACCAGCAACTACTAGCACCTCTTACGCTAAATGCTTTAATAACCGTCATTAATTGTCCAGTTCTATGTGACATGTAATGTGATTATACTGTTGCATATTATGCTTTTCTGGAGAATGACTCGTATATCAGGAGGATGCTCAGCATCCCTTCAGCACAATGTCTTAATTACCTTGCTTCTGTCTGCCAGCAATTCTTTGATCTTTAGAAATAAATCAGTATTTTTTTATTAGAAATTCCTTCTTGGAGACACAATGTTTCAAATTAGACATAACACACTGAAATTTTCTATTCAATTTTTCATTCAAGTCAGGGTGTATATATGATGGTGGTTTTTCTTTTGCAGTTGACTTGTTTTAAGTGGTAAGATTAAGTTTACAAGATAATAGTCTCTCTTCTAGCAAGTCCTGTTTTTGCAAAGCATGTTTAAGTTATTTAATTATAACAACATATCATCATTCTGACTTTCATGTAGTGTGATGTCGATCAAGAATTTCAAAAATTGGGTATAGGACTAAATGACAGCTAGCCAACACCTCTGAGGGCTACTCTACCCAGAAAGTGGGGGAATGAGGTGAGAGCTTAGAAAATGGCTGGTCCCTCCAGGATTCCACAGTATGAATGTCACAGAATGTCACAGTAAGAAATAGGCCGCCTGACCAATTATCCTTCAATTGGTCCGGTGACAACACAAAAGCAGAAAGTAGAGGAATTCCAGGGAGGAAACAATTCGTTTACATGTAGCCCAAAAAGAGTCATTGGTACTTTGTTTCGTATTCTGCTTGGCCGTTAACATATCCTGTCCGTTCTTCTGTTTGCTAAGGATAATACTTAAACTATTTTCGTTTGCTTTCCTTTATGCTGTTAAGTATTGTTTTCACACCTGCATCTGTGTACTGCTTAAACCCCTTCATGTTAGGGGTCCTTTGAAAAGACAGAGCCCATGCTCTTGCACAAGCTGTATAAATAGGCAGCTCTGCACAATGCAAACAGTGGGTGTTTGTTCACTTGAGCATTTGCCTACAATACATTGCAAGCTCTGTCTAAGCACCGGAACAGAGCAATAACAATCAAATTAGAAAACCATAAGTATCTAAATTGATAATTTGGTCAAATAGGCTACCTTCCAGTAAACTTACACCTGTGAGACTATAATTCTAAGAAATGTATACCTTTGTAAAAATGTATACGTTTGCTTGTCACTAGGGCTGTACCCTTGTAATTGTATGTTTAAAGGTACAGAAATGTTCCTCAGAGTTAAAAGGGGTACAGTGACTGACAGCTAAGGGTACAATTGGCACACCCTAGAGGGTACAGCCCCCAGTGAAAAAGGTAAAAAAAATTTACCCATCTTTCTGAGATTACTGTATTGCGATGACTGCTAATATTATATAATAGCCTAGTATTGAGCGGTATAAACGGTATACGATATAATAGCCTACAGTATTTGGCCGACGGGAGAGATTACCGCAGAAATTTTCAGTCCTCGCCCACAAAAATGATGTGGAAGTCGCGTCAAATAGATAATTTATTATTTATATAAAAATTGTTTATAAGATTATTGCAGCACCCAGCAGCAGAGTCCTGCACAGGTCTGATTTTGACAAACTGCACCAGCCCATATACATATACCCGTCATACTTACAGTAAACCTGTATCCGAACTGTTATCTGACAGAAATAAAATAAAATTCCGCATCCGATCCGCTATAAAAAAATACCGACACCTGACCCGCACCCGAATGACAAAAGTTTACTGGCACAACATGTGCAACATCAGTTGAAAAGGCATAGCCAAATGTAAATGTTGTCTAATTACAGCCTAATAACCAAAACAAATGGTAGTAGCCTACCCCCAAGCCCAATTAATGTTCGATATTGCCATGCCCACACATAGCTTTACCAGCTTACAATTAAATGCGTTAATAAAACTAATATTGTATAAAATGTACATTAGGCTATTGGGTTTTATATGCTTCCGGCCTACGTGCACTGTCAATTTTCCTTTGATTACCCGATTGGAATTCCTACGCTTAAGCGAGGACTAGTGTTTGGTGCGGTGCTTTATATTACTGTGTAAAAAAAGGATATCGTCCACAGTTGATGGCCTCAGCTGACTACTACAGCATCCATTTCGAATAACTGGAGGTGAACGCAAGCGTTTTGTGAAAATTAAAGTGGGGAAAATTTCCGGGAATGCGCGTGCAGACAAACTGATATGGATTTTACGTTTTACCATCTTGAATGCAGGGATTTTGTCACTAAAATATAGGCCTAGGTTATTTTTTGTTGGCACATGATGCCTTGAAAATCGCAAATTAGCTCTCCTGCGTCCGACCCGAAACCATATCCGACACAGTAGAACATTTTTCACCCATTTTAAGAAAATTCGCGGGTGACCCATCGGATACCCGAACCCCTGCAGAACTATCCCTGGCAGGACCTTTATGGGAGATCTAGAGATAGTCATACTAATATAGATGGAGTTATGACACTAGTCTAGTTTTGTGTCATGTTTTCTGCTTACCTATACAATTTACAAAACCAACCTGTGTTTTTAATATAAGATAAGCCCAGTGAAGTTACTTTAAATGTTTTCATATTTTTTCTATAATTGCAGATTTTCACAATACATATTCTACGTTCATGACTACTTTGAAATGTTTTACCAGTTTACTATATGACTTCCTCCTCCAATGCCTTTGCTATGAACATATGTTACCTGTTCAAAAACAGTTATATTGAAATTTACAGATCAAATCATATACTTCAATATACACTGTCTACCGTCTATAGTTACACTGCAATATGAATTTTATGCCATATCGCACAGCCCTATAATAACCTCATATGCAATCTATATATCTTAAATTGGCCAATTTATTCTGTTCAATAATCTTTTGCAAAAAAAAAACAAATACTAAAATAAATGAAGAGAGCATAGTCTTAATAAGGATTCACTATTTGCATCTAGGAAGTGGCTGCCAAATGTATTAAGATATTAATTTACCAACTACTTTATTGGTTGGTGAATTCTAAAATTAACAAAATAGTAATACTAAGCTTTTATATGAACCATAGATATCCTCACTGCTCTATCTTTTTCATCTGCACTTGCCTGTAGAAGGGCCTTCTTAATCACTCTTCCTACGTCCTGCCTCCACTCAGGGATGTTTGGGTTGTACTCATCCAGATTAGGGGAGAAAGATAAAAGGAGTGATTTGAAGAACTCTGTGAAAACAGAAGAAATGGCCATCTTTTAATAATTCTTCCATTTTAAATTTTCAAGGACGCAGCTCCACGATAGTTCTCTACAGATGAACAGTCTATTAGTTACAAAGATGAATGCCTTGCTTTTAACAAGACGACAGTATAGTCCTATCTTGGATATTTAACAAACTAGTGCTTTACATCAAAAAAACAAATGCAATTTTAAATTAAATTTAACATTAGCATAACAGTTCTAAAAGCATTAAAGGGAGAATGGCAATACGTCTGTCATGACAGGGCAAAATATGTGAATTATAAGCAGTGGCTCAATGAATATCTATTTTTATTCTTTTCAAAGGTTGTAACTGGGAAAAAACAATTCAAAATGTTTCAATATAAAAACAAAAAAAATTAACAATAATAACTATGATTTACCTTGGACTGCTATGGTTCTTGTATCCTGTAATATTATATTGCCAGCAGACACCTGGACTGTAACAGTATTCATTCCCTCTGCTGCAAAAGTAGTGGAAATGCTTCCTTCCAAGGTTACTATTGGCTACAACGAACAAAATAAATTGTTAAAAAAATATATATATATATATATATATAAATATAAACATGTATACATGTATACATATAAACACATATATATGGGTATTGTTTCTATACAAAGCACAAGTATAAGCACGTTCACATTTGTTTATGTTTACAAGAGCATGAATTTGACCCGGCACTTAGACATTACCTCTGTGCTGTTCCAGAACCACCAGAAATAGGTTACAGTTCTAGGATAGCTTGGCCAGACGACGGCAGTGAGGTTGACCTCCTTAATCCTGATTGCAACAAATGGAGCTAAGAGATGAACATGCTCTATTGGGCCTGAAAGACATCACGCACATCATTATAAATATATACAATTAACCTAACTATTTATATGGGATGATAAATCAAGATACTGAATTATGGTATTGATTGTATATAACAATTATTGCCTGTTTGTAGACAAAATGTATTTGGCATACCATTCTTATCAGTAACCCAAAACCCATTTAGTAACAATTCAAAAGATTTCAAAACTTTGCAAGGTAACGTGATAAAAATATGTTGCCGTAACAAGATGATCTGTTTTACTTACAGGTAATGTGTAAGTAAAGTGTAGTGCTGTCAAATCCAAGGTTGTTTTCGGCAAGTGCAGTAACTCGAAATATTCCAGCACTTTTGTAAAGATGTTTTATTCCATCTTTAGTCCAGGTAAGGTTTGAGTAGGACACTGCTATGCCGTCCCCAAAATCCAACTGAATGTTTGTTCTCATAGAATCACCCTGTGGGCAGACAGAAGAAGTTATATGCACAAGTTTTTCCCCTTTACACTGTTTTCATTATGACTTGATCACTCGGATAGCGTTCCTTTCCTTTCACAATACACATCTAATACTTCTTGGTTATTGCAATCATACTAGTGTAGCTTTCTGACACAGCTTCTGAGAGGTAAACATTTTACTACTGAAGCCAGCTGGATGGAATATTTTGGATTACGACTCAACTGCACTGTGACAATTTTCCTTAGACACATGTACATAATATCAAAGTTAAAAAACTAGTAGTGCATTAGCGCATTAGGCTCCTAATTAAAAAGTTTCATGTGACTGCGATTAATAACATTTATGATTAGTGTCAGCTTGCAAATTAAACTGAAATACAAAACAACATGTTCAGATAATTAAGTGTATCTTCGTTTGATGTCACACAATGCGAAAAAAAGGATAAAGGATAATGCTGGATTCAGATACAGAATTCATGCATAAATGACAGACGGTAAAATGAATTGACACAATAGGCTGCATATTTTTCACCTTATGATCTGCCCCTGCAAATGAATCAATAGACCCTTGCAAATTGCAGGCTGCTTTGGGACTACATCTGGCAGTTAGTAGCTTTAGATTGAATGGCAGCAGCCAATAGTGATGGCAGCCTCCAGATTTGGGGTTATCTGACCCAGCTAGCAAATCCCAGATCTCCCTCCAGCGCAGTGTAAGACAGTTAACTTACTGTATGGTATTCATCTGTGATGCAGCTTGAGTCGTGAGAAGTGGTAATGCATTATTACAAATGCAAGCATTATTTTTTTGAGCCATTTGGTTTGGTTTTTGAGTGCTGTGGAATGTGAAAAGATGCACAGATTCACTAGGTGGCTATGAGGTATTTTATGCTTCCTTGTGTAGAAAATTTAAACATAAAGTGGCTGCAGAAAAAGCAGCAGAAACATAACAAGAGCTTAAGTCAAGAGCATAAACTGGTATTATTGCAGTGTTATTCTTCTTGTTTTGCAATTGGTTTCAGAAACATTTATTCTTTATACTCTAGGAGGAAATAATGAATTGTCAGTATATTTAGGTAGGATTTCAGGTTTTCATAACAAATGCGATTATCATGCTCACTGTATCAAAAACTTTTCCTAAAGTTTTCCTAAAATATAACAGCATGTATTTAATTTCTCATCATTTCAGGAAAAGCTTGTTTTAATGGCAGTAATGATGAGATACTATACCACAGTGTTTCCCCACCCAGTCCTCGGGGAACCCCAGACAGTCCACACTTTGGCTCCCTTCCAGGTCCCCGCCAATCAGGAACACCAAAAACCTGGTATAGGTGTGCTGGGAGCTGAGAGGAAGCAAAAACCTAGACTGTCCAGGGTTCTGAAAGGACTGTGCTTGGAAACACTGCTATACAATACTGCTATATATTGGTACTATTATATATTACCTATACATTACACAACATGGTCTGTTGTTTTGCATATCCCCCACATTCCTGTACACATTAAGCGGCCTGAATTTGGATGGAATCATGTATAATCATGTAAATCTCTTTGTGTTTAATGAGGAAACAGCAACCAGTTTGCACATAGCACATATCCTGAAAATATTTTTCAAATTCTGTACAACTAATCAGGAAGCAGTAAATGAGTCTGTAAGGCTAAGCTGATTTGTCTTCACTTTTGTTGCCTGTTTTTCTTCATTTTTCCATAAATCTCAAAATCAGGTTTAAACAATTGTATTTAAAGCTATATAGCAGGGGTGTCAAAGTCCAGTCCTAGGGTCCAGAGCCTCGTATATTTTTGGGTTTTAACACACCTGATTCAACTTCTTTGATAATTACCACACAGCTCTTGAGCTGAATCATTTGTTGTGGGTCAGGGAAAGAATTAAGCTACACAGGGGCCCGGCCCTCCAAGTATTATGAACATCTGGGCATGAACTGTGGAAGCAGCAGTCAGGAAATAGGGTGAATAGGGGTTTAATGAGGAAACAGCAAGGCACAGAGGACAGAACAGGAACCAGCGTCACGAAACGTCAATGACTGGACAGGGGTAAGACAGACTCGCAGGCACTGAATACACAAAACTGATTAACAACAACTAGACACAGCTGAAAAGCCCGAGATTCCATATAAGGTAACAAGGGGGCATGGCCCACAAGAAGACTGGATGAGTAGGTCATGACACCAAGACTGCATTTTGACACCTCTGGTCTAGAGGGTTCTATTATGAATGTTTTACTCAGCCATTTATTTAACTGCAGCACATCTTTAAGGGTTAGTAACAGTAACAAGGTATCTGTAGCTGTCAGGGTTAGTGCCCATCCTACCCTGCTCCTTATGTCTCCTCCCCGTCTGGCCAGCAGGTGTTGCTGGTCATCCTGTTCTCTGTCCTGTCTCTTGTCCTTTCGCCCCATTATGCTATCCCTATTCCCCAGCCTCCTGCATGGCTTGATGAGATGAGCATGTGGCTTAGAGACTGAGAAGCTGCCAGTTGCAGGTCAGAGACTGGCTTAGAGTGTATTCAGATTTCTGTGTTATGCTCATTCTAGATTTGGTGCACGTTAAAGTTCCTTAGTTTCATGCTCGTTCAGTTGTTTAATCTGCCCCACCTCTTCCTCGTTGTCCCGAGTGCTTTTCGATTTGTTAATCTGATTATGCTTTGCACCTGTTCCTTGGTGTTTGCCCTGGTGTTCCTGTGTATAAGTGCCTACCTGTGTTCAGTTCCTTGCTGGTGTTGTTATTACTCTGTGTGTGTTACCCTGTCCTGGTGTCCATTTTGCTTAGTTCGTGTTTATTCTATGGTTTTCAGTTAATTCTTTATTTCCACCTATACCATGCAATGTCAACCTGACAGTATCTCTGTATTCCCTATTCCTGAACAGGGAGGTGTAGCTGCTGACTAATTTCATTGTAGAGCATTTGACTGTCATGGCAGCGTGCAGATAGTGCCATCCTGATAAAAAGGTCTGGGAATGGTTCCGGTACTGTGACAATGCGCTGACCTAAACAATGTTATTCCAGACAATGGCAATGTTGCTTGCGGGGGAGTTTCTTAAATGCAACAAGGCCTGAAGTTCTTAACATCTTCTGCGCACCACCCTCATTTTGTCATGGTAAAAATTTGTTTGTATATAAATAAAAATAAATGCCATATGCCATAGTGGTATGTATGCAAACAACCATAAGATAAGAGTGGCCAGTTATTTTCAATGCCTTGCTTAGCAAATTTTTCTAAAACTGCCCTTCTTAATCCTAACAGCATATTAAATATTTATCACCATTCTCCCCACCCAAGAAATACCACCATATCAAGCTTCATGAATATAAATTAAAGTTGAATTCGACTGGAGGATTTCCAACTGCATAAGTCCACTTCCACAAGGATTCTTCGTCAACCCCCCCTTATCGTTTTTTCATATCTGAGAATCCCTTTCTTAATGAAAGGAATGGGGCCTCATTTCCTCAACTCATCACACAGTAATATGACAACTTTGCCACGAAGGAACCCAGAGAGGGAAACACACACCTCAAAGCGTGATGAAAGACCTCTGTCTGAGTGATATTGTAATATCACTGAAACATATTCCCCTGAATCTAATGCAGACTGCCGCAACATCATATGGGAACAGCGTGCCCTGGAAATATTCTGCACCATTACTCCTTCCAGGGTCAGAGCAAGGTCTCCCCAAAAACTTCCTTTATACACCTTTTGAATCTCAGGTGAGGGTGAGGGTGCACACCTTAGAGAAGACATTCATGATGGAAGTCAAAAAACACTCTTTTTTTTATTCCCAGTGACTATAAGTAATTAGAGTGATTTGCAGTTTGTCAGAAAAGACAATGTGCACCGCACCAGAATGAAACTTCTTACATCCATCCATCTTCTAAGCGCTTATGCTTGTCCAGGTAATTGGGAATGAGGGGGTAGAGACTGTTATAGACTTCGGGCACAAGTCTGTGGTCATCAAAGACAGGATGCCAGTCGAGCAAAATGAGCAGCACATGACTATATTAATTAATTAAAACAATGAAGTGAGAATCTATTCAGTTAATTTGAATCTCTGTACCTAGAAACCAATTTTCATGGTGCAGGCCTTGTACAGTCAATTCTAAGTACATTAATCTGTGCAAGATGATTATATAATTACTGGCAAAGTTATTAATGTATATTAAATACTATAGTACAAGGCTGACTTTTTGTTCATTGGGTCTAAATGTTCTCATGCACAAAAACTTAAAGGATGTGCAATTGTGGATATTTAGTGCAATACAAAGCTAGTATACAAAACTTGCATAATTACAGTCTAAGGTGGTTTGTGACATCTACCTGCAGTGTTGGGTAAAGACTGAGGAGTTTTGTAACATAAAAAATTTAATTTAACTTGAATATTAAGCAACCATTAATCAGTGATGCAAAAATGGGTCAAAAAGTAACAAATTCAATATCCATCCAAAATGTATGCAATATAAAGCTTATTTTGTTTTACAACAGCGTACACATCTTTGTCTGTGAAATTTCACCTCTCACCTCTTTCGTAAGGAAATGTCACACAGCACAGGTGATTGCATAATTTAACTTCATTTACCATTCAGTAAATGTCAAAAATCAAGAGAAAACTCTAAAGAGAATGCCTTTATCCCATGCAGTAGTTGGATTTATGATAATATTTCAGTTAGAACACCATGTGATTTATATATGCTTTCTTGCCTGTGATCTAGGTAATTAAACAAGACATTCAAGATTGTTCTGTCCAACTGTGAATCCCATTTTTCCTTTTTAATTGCCACTCACAGTAAAATTCTGTGACCTGCACAGTAGGTTACTTGTTTATACGACGAACGTAAACCAGCATACAGTGTAATTCAAGTGCTTAAGTCTCCTTAATAACCTGTGTTTCAGGTTTAAATGTTGTGTTTCATTTGAAACGACTAATATATATACATATTTTATCAGACAGCAGTCTTCACTTTTCATTGTAATTTTTACTTGATTCACTTTTTCCTTCTCACCAAGTTTTCCTTAGCTAAGGAGCAGGTAGGCTCTGTCTTTTGAGATGCCGTTTTCGCACAATTTTGCTGTTATAGATTTGTAATCTGCAGCTTGGAAACAACCTAATATAATGGGATTATATTATATATTTTATTACTGAGTCTTGGGTTAGTGCTGAAGCTGTACACACAGCTGTGTGACTTATCTGTGGCTCTGGGTAATTAAGTTCCCAGTGAAACAAATGGCAAAACAAACTCACCTCTTCAAGATGCACAAGGAATGTAACGTTGGCACCAAGGGTAGCTGTCAGCTTCCCGTCATTAGTGATCAGCTGAAGGCCTTTGGGAGCTGAGTTAGGGCATTGCTGTTTCTTGGCTGTATATATTTCTTTCACTCCCTTTGTACAGTTATTGGATACTACTTTCCGGTATCTGGCCAATGGACAGGGAATATACCATTATGTTTTTGTTCAATGCATGAACGTGTTAGAAATAAGCATTTCATTTTGCCAAAAGTATACTAATGCTATTCGATTGTTCACCCAATGGAAAAAAAGAGTTATTCTGTGACTGAGGTGATATAGAACAAAGGGTAATGTAGATGAGAAAAATTCTGACCCAGTGCTGTTGAGGAAGTTTCTCCCATAGCTGCAACTTTTGGTCACTGTGGAAGGATTAAACCAAAATGCCGGCAGGCATTTTCCATCCCCGTGGCTTTCATATCCATAATCACTGCAAAAAAATGAAAGACTATCATTATCATTACTGTTGTTGTGCTATTGTTGCTGCTGTTGTTGTTGTTCATTGATTAAAATATTTCAGGGGGCACATTAGCTTTTTTTGCTGTAACCGCAGATCTCCAGGGGTGGGGGCTTGAATCCCAGCCCTTCTTTTCATGTCAAGAATTTGCACTGTCCACCCTTGGCTCCCTGTAACCTGGATTCCACCCACAGTCCAAAGTCATGCAGTTACGCTAACTGATCTATCTAAATTGTAAAGTGTGTGATTGCCTGTGTGCACATGCCCTGCGGAGGACTGGCAGGCCTTCCAAGGTGTACCTCTGGCCTCCTTAGATAAAATACAAATATGTCACAGTCCTGTTTCAACAGAAGTCCAATTCTAGGTAGGAGTGTTTCACTCCCTCTCTGACAATATGAAATGCACCTACACTACAAGGTCTAAGATACAATACAGAAAAAACACAATAAATCAGTTTGGCTCTGAATGGATACATTTTAGATCTATTTAACACATAATGAAGAGTCTTACATTTTCAGTAAAATATATGTAAAATGTTCTTTTTTTGTCTAAACATTTCATTATTATTTTCACTGCCATATTGTAGATGCTTGTAAATTTCCAAATCAATCTTTCGTTCCACCGCTAAACACTAATGCTGATAGTGGCAGTCAGCAGCAAAGGCTGACAATTAACCAGCCGACTGGCCATCCATTATCCCATTAGGGTTTTAGACAAAGTGCGGTGAACGTCTTGTTTATTTCAGAATATTGCAAGAAATGTTTATTCTGTTAAGTACTTTCACTGTGCACAGTACATGGATTTTTTCATATAATACCTTTATGTTATTAGGTAAAGAGGACCTTACTCCAAATGACATAATAAAGTATTTTTTTTGCGCCCATCAATATGAGTAAGACATAGAGTTCATAGTGAAATGTGCTGTTTGTGTGAGCCTGTAGGAAACGTAAAGCAGTGGAAGGTGGTTGCCGGAAATACTGATCAACTGCAACCCCATCACTATTGATTACCATGCCCTGGCCAAAAATGCTTCAGGTAATGAAATCCAGGTGACCCTGCAACAGTCATTTGCCTCTTTGAAGTTAGAGAAGGATCAGTTTGGTGGGTTTGGAAATGAGGTGTGTACCTGTTCAGCTGTTTTGAAAGTAACACTTTAAGTTTGCAATATGTCTTTGTATTTTAATAGTACTGTAATTAATTTTGAGGAGTCATGCTGTGATCTTACTTTAGTGTGGCTATTGACAAATGTGTCCTGATTTTGTAATAATTTCCTTTCTTTTCTTGGATCCCAACCCTCTGCATCTGTCTTTTAGCTACTTTCCATTCCAGCAATATATTCGCAATTCTACATCAGTTTAGGACAAAATAAGAACTTTTTTCATGCAAGTTAATTATAAAACATTGTAGGTACTAAAACTGTTAACAACAAAAGTAAATCAATGTTGCACACGTTCATGTTTGCATCAAAGGTTGCAGACTGACTCATACATAAATCAACTCATTGAATATATCATTGTCTCCTGAAAATGTCAATAAAAACAACCTCTTCTGGGAGCTAATGGAGTTGCGCACATGCTGTTTGACCTTGTACAAACACCATTACAATCAAAATATTGAAGTACTGTCCTGAATTTGCAGCTACTACAGGTATTTCAGGCGTTCATTTGATGCATTTGCATAATAGTACAGAATTAGGAAAATCTTTAATCTCTCATTCATAGCAGTGCGTCATCTTGCACAGTATTACCACAGATGTAGAAATTCATCCTCTGCATTTTTAACCCACAATTGGCATCAGCAAAGCATCTGGATGCACTAGAAATATCTCCGAGAAGGCAGCTTTGTATTCTCTTCATCGAATAAATTGTTTTGTAAAAATCCAACATTATGGAGTTACACTGACCGCAGCCCTTTTAAGGAAAAGTGGGTGATAAACGAATGAATTAAATTTACTAGTTTAATCTATTGATTATTTCTTTAATTTGCACTAAAATGCTAGCCATTTTTAAAGCAGTAAGACTGGCAGATCTATTAATACAAATACATTCATTATTAAATTTTTGAGAAGAGTGCAAGTTTTATGCCATTTTATGAAATTCTTGTGTTACACTTATGGGGGATAGATGGGGGAAGAACGGAGACAGCAAAGACATGAAAGACAATGCAATATAGGAATTGTATTTATTTAACAGGCGCTTTCATCCAAAGTGACACGTTTGGAGAAGGCAATGTCAGACGATCCCTGGAGCAATTGGAGGGGTCATGGGCCCTGCTCAAAGGCCTAACGGTGAGAGCACTCGGCCAACCGCAGGATCTGAACTGGTGACCTTCCGATAACAGGCAGGGTCCCAACCTGCTGAGCAGTCTTGAACAGGAACGGCCCATGTATTGTCAGCAACATTTCCCTAAAGCTGGGAAAGGATCGGGCAAAACACCAGGCTTGTTTGGCAGACAATGACCTGACTCACAATGTCTGTTTGCTCACTCCTGGTTTGCACTGTTTATTCTGCTATTTAGCAGTTAATATAGTTAATAAAGCAATTGGGTTTTCTGCCCAGTCTTAATTGTAGGTGTTCACTCTGACCTAATGTAACAAGTATAAAAAACATATATAAAAATATATATAAAACACACTGAACAAAAATATAAA
>JABFDZ020000045.1:6829695-6846730 GCA_019775955.2 Pollimyrus isidori | reverse complement strand
AGTCTGTGAAGAAGGCATTCAAGTAAGAATTGCATTGTAGTATGACTCATTTCCTGGCACATACAATTTATATTAGGCCAGTGTTCTGATATTCAGATCAAGTTCTATGTCAAACTGGTTTGTGCGACTTTCAAGAAATTACAGTTCTAATGAATTCGAGAACCGAGGTACCACTGTACTTAATGAATACATTATCAAGGTGTACTGAACATTTTATGAATGCAATATAAAATCATTATGAAGGTGCAGTTAATGTAAAGCGTTACCATATATGTAATGTGCAAGATGTGCATACTGTCTTAGCTAAATCATCCTTACAAAGTAGAGTCATCCCATTAATGGGGTCTATTCAGCATATTGTAGGCTCTGTATGGATTTTTTCTCATTTTGAAAGGGCTGACAACTAAATGACTACCTAGTAACAACAGACAACTCTAGCACTGGCAGAATGTTGAGGTAAAATTTAGATGAACTCTCTACTTAGCTACCACTGACAGACATAGAAGATAGAAGTGTAAATGATAAGAATCTTGAAGAACCTAAAATTACAGATGGCCACGGTTAAATATAGAATCCTGTATAACCAGTGTTGGAGAAGTCACTCACAAAATAATCCATTAAAGGCAGAGGTGGAACATTCCAGTTTAGAAAGGACAAATCCAGACCAATGGTTTGTTTCAACTAGTCAGTTCAGCACTCTGTGACTGTATACTCACCTAGGTGGTTTAAAGAAAACCATGGTCTGGATACATTGCCATACAATGTATACAACCAATGAATTAACCTATATAAATTTTACCCGTCTATCTTTCTATAACTAATCCAATCCACAAACAGGTTACTGTGTCACATTTAGTTGCTTATAATAAAAAGCAGCATGAATTCAAGGCAGACATTTTCTTGTTATATTTAGACTCATTATACAGTGATAGTCAGTCGTTAATAGCGCAGACTGAATGTGATCAATATACCAATATAAAATGGTAATTGGTGCAGGAAATCAATCTTAATATTCAATACATATAATAATGAATAATACAAAATCAGAGAAGCTTCTATTGTATGGTAATATCTTTGTTTTTAATTTGATGAAATATTATCTTTACTGGCATCCAATCCAGGATGTTCCCTAGTCTTGTGTACTGCCTGAGTTAGGATCCGAGTTCACTCTTGACCTCAGTTGGGATCAAGTGGATGGATGGATTTTTGTTGTCTGCTTACCAGAATGCATTATTTGAATAATTCCATGGACATGCATTATTTAGTGGTCTATTGGGTCTGAGTGGTGTTTCTTTCCGCACATTATTAGATGCTTTACCATTTTAATCTGCTGTGGACCGGATGGCTATTATGGAACAAAATTCCTTTCCTGTCCTTCATGTAAGAAAGGGACCATCTGACATTTCACAGATTTCAGGAGATTTTGCAGACATTTTCAAGTAACTCCACAACTAGATGGGCCACTGTTGAAAGGCCTTTTCTTGACATTCACGTTCAATATACAATTCTGCATGTTATCTTAACAGATATGAAACAAAATCAACAACTTAAAAGTCATACCGTTCTTCAGAATATGTACTATACTATTTCTTGTTTGTTAATTTCTCTATTTTATTTCTGTAGTGAGCTGCTGGATGTATGTTTAAAGAACAGCAAATATTGGTTCTGTTATAAAAAAATAATAAATTTTAATAGCAGACAATCAACACTACTGTAGATATCCAGAAAACCTGATTCACCAGAGATGCCTATAATCTTAGAAGTGATTCACTGGAGGTTAAAACATTTTGATTTTGACTGGAAATGAATACTTAACACTCAACAGCACAGTATTACAATATCCAATTACAGTTAAAATGACAGAACAATAAAAGGTACAAAATTCACATCTAGCTGCAAGTGACTACAGGCTGAATTTTTTTTTTGCATCTTAGTAAGTACAAAGTCAACATTAAATCTCAGAAAATAATTGCTATAATAATAATAATAATAATAATAATAATAATAATAATAATGTTTTCTATATATGTACATGCGTCATTCCAGTTACTGAATATTATCTCCGTGTATAGTGATGTAATTTCTGTCCAATACTAATTTACATACTTCAAGACATTTTGCACACAAAAAACCTTTTAGTAATAACAAGCAAAAACCAGCAAGACATTACTGCCTGACAAAGTAACAACATAATTGTTAGGGCCAAATCGGGGGTCATCATTAGCATATAAAGTGAAAAAGCATTGTGTGCATTCTTGATTTTAAATTGTTGTATTCTGTATGTAAGACCGCTATCACTGATTGCCATATTGGGGCTGACATTTATATATGTCCCAGAGTAGTTTCTGAAGTATAGAAGGTTGTTCTTTGGGTTTTATATGCTCTCAGTCTCAGGGCTTTATACAAACCAGAAGATGCTACCCTACACACTTTTAAAAAAGCAACAACTGTAGAATAACAATGCAATTATGAAATTATTACAATTACGAAATGGGTGCAGATCCCTCTGACAGTTGGCATTGTACCAGTTGCCATAATTATAATGCCATAGTGCATTATAGATGAGCTTCATAAAGCATTCGTAATGCATAGTACACATGGCTATAATGTTTTATGCTTTTTGATAAATATTTATACCTAAAAACATGGCCTTAAGTAAAATGTTACCTTGTTTTCCCTAACCAAAACTACTTTATACTTTCTGACATTTTGCTACCATTTTTTAGTATCTGCGGTGCAACTACATAAATTACAAATGTATTTTTATGTCCATTCATTTCTTATCAACATAATCATATACTTAATAACTACTCCATATAGTTATGTGAAGTAAACATGCATTTTTATATATGAATCCCATCTCGATGCTTCCCTACATTTCTTTTACTCAGAACACACATTTTTCGGTGGTCTAAGTGATTCCTGCTCATATAAATTCAGTATAATTGGCCATAAAATAAATATGCCTTTAATACTCATGACCATACATACATGTCTTTTTGTCCAATAAGAATATTTGCAAAACTGCGTTTTATATGGAGGGTCTTATATTGAGGGTCTTATATTTTGAGAAATCATTGATAAAATAATAATAAAAGTGTTTTATTTGAATAGCCTTTTCACCTACATTCTGTCTTATGGTATTTTCCTATATTGAAAATCTCCCTAGGCACTAGACTGTGTGTGTTGTGTATACACTTTCATAATACTGAGAAATTTCCTTTGTACGAAATATTATATCATGTTCATATAATATGTAGCAAACTGTAGCACAACCACATCATTTGCTGGATTATATAGTAGACACTAGTTTGAGGAAATCCTTTTTAAAAGCACTGTCAGTAAACACATGACAGATAGATGGGCTCAGCTACGTTACGCCACAAAGGTCATGTGAGCTGTCACTTGCCATCAGTTTGACAGCCACCTGACATGTTTGCACAGAATCATCATTTCCTTGAATGAACAAAGGCATTTATTTCACTAAAATGGAAATACAATAACCTAAGTAGTCAGAGCATATAAATCCATGCCACTGTGAAACATTTAAACCTAAACAGTGTTTATTTTTAAGGTTCTTTTGTTCCATATAGAACTGGCATTCTCACGTGTGTCTTTAATGACCATATGTTGAATTATGGATTTCTCATGAAGATACATTATGGAGATACAATGAACCGGCATTCAGTTATACCTCACAATGAAGTACTTTGCACATGCATATAAATTTAATTACCAATGAATATATTTTAGTAAATAAATTATATAATATGAAAGATATTTACTGATGTCAGGGGTGAAAATATTGTGACACTTCTGAAGAAGTAGCTTATGTACTCGTGTTTTATCAGAAACCTTCCACCAGTTGACTGCTGACTTTTTGGTCGAACAACACACCCACAATGAAATAAAAGGTACAGTTCCCCATCCACCTTCTTACCTTTTGATTGAGGTCACAGGGAGAGAAGGTTGATACCTGTCCTAGAGGACACAAGGTATGAGGCCGGGGTACTTCATTCCATGAGATGCTAGTCATTCGCGGAGAACATACTCACAAAACAACACCATTGTTCACTGTGGACAATCTAGGATTAACCTGGTTAGATATCTTTATACTGCAGAAGGAAACCCATGAAGTGGGTGCAGACATGCAAAGTCCACAGACAAGGAGCAGAGGCCATATTTCAACTGCCATCTTATTTTGTTATAACAAAATCGAGGTGAAAGTGCTACTCTGTGAGGCAGCATACAACTTTCTGATTATTTCGGAAACAAAAATGAATTGTGGTAATTTAAAATGGGAATGGAGTTGCTTTGAGCTTTGATGGCAATAGAAATATATATAATTGTTCTTTAGAAAGATCTTGTGTTTCTCGTAGCAAACAGAAATGTTTTTCCTCATGCTGTTTTTATACATATTGAACAGCATCCCCTTAGAAGTAACATTTTTATGTCACTATCGAACTTCTGGTGACCCTGAGATTACAAAAAGCAAGCAACTGTACAATTCACCTACACAATTGAGTTTTGAAAGTAGTTCAACAGAAGAATAGTGCAAAAATCGTGAGATCCAGGAGAAAGTAATTTTGTATCCACTCTTTTCCCCGAGGTCTATGAAAACATGAAGTATGGCAGATATGGAATTACTTCAGTTAGTACATTAGTTTGGTGGACTTTACTGCATGCATTAAAACATAATGGAAAAAACAGTAAATATAGAAGACCTGTCTATTGTGCAAACTTTTTAATACATTAAACTTTGAAAGACCTCAAATCCCTGAATTTACTATAAAGGCAGTCCCCAGGTTAAAAGTCAGATCCATTCCTTAAGTCTGTCTTTAAGTTCCATAAATATGGAGATATGTCAGATTGACAAAAACTTGTCTAGCTCATAATTTTCAAAGCCAAACATATGGTATATAGAAACAAGCTTAGTTAACTTAATGTCAATCAGTATTTGACTGGAAACTTAAAAACTATTAGAAAAAGTCTGAGACGGTGCTTTAAAGAAATGTTTCTTTGTCTATTTGATGAAATCAAAATGAAATTAATTACTCCAGAGATGTGTTGCACTAATATATTATTGGCTAAAGAATAATTTATGCAGAAGCTTTTTTTTCCTCTCTTCTCTCATTAAATCCACAGTGGTCTTTTTATCTTTTAATATTCCTATCTATCACTTCATGCAGTTTCCGAGGTGGAACACATACTCTTATAGTGTCAATGTCTGTGTTAATTTTGGTCAACTTAGTCATTCATCTCAATGCTCAAAAATTCTGTATAGTATATAAGTGACATTCTTTAGTTCTAAATTTCAGAAGTAAATGTGAAGGTAGACATTGTTGCTTTCCTAATTTGCTTTGAAGTAACAAAGATATAAGGCAACGGTTATTCTTAAGCAGGTAAATGAAAATGACATTGACAAAGTGGACCCAATGGATATTTAAACATTTACATGCAATCATTTTTGTCACATTGCAGTCTTAGATCTTCCTCTATTGGCTCTCTCCTCATCCCCCCATCCAAATTACATAGCTATGGTGACTGTGCATTCTCCCATTTAGCTCCCCGCCTTTAGAACTCACTACCTACTACCATCCATTTACCGACCTCTGTTTCAGATTTTAAGACCAAACTAAAAACCTTTCTTTTTGCCCAGGCATTCAACCTTCCATATGCATAATGTGTATTTGTGTAATCTGTGTAATCTGTTTTCCACGTTGACGACGTTGAGTTCTTGTAAAAGCGCTATATAGATAAAATGTATTTTTATTATTATTATTACATTGTTTATTAACTATGTACTTGATATTGACAAAAATGACGAAAAACAAAACTCTATATTTGGAATAATTTTTGTGCTGGAAGTAAATAATGTAGGTAGTGCTTGGTGTGCACTTATCATTGGTTAGCAGGGTGCTAAAAGCACATAATCCATCATCTGGGGCTGGTAGTTGATATTATTCCACCTCGCCATCATACACAGGGATGCTTTATGAGGGAATGTACTGAGCAGCTTGCATGAAGCCACAACAGTGGATAAGTGTTTTATAAAGGCAGCTCCATGTGTTTTAATTATTACTTTTGTTGGATATTAAGGGAAAAAAATACATTAAGCTGAACACCCAATAAACATTAAATAAAATCTGAGTTCAGCCAGCAGTACTCCACATAGTGAATGCATTGAGCTATTAGCAGTCGGCAGAGTCAGCTGCTTGATAACCATGCACTGTCACTTCTTATCAGATTGATGGTGCTTCAAGCAAGGTATTGGGGGTTATGTGGAGTGAATACTGTTAAAAGATGGAAATTGAGTTGTGCATTTTTTAAGTATACAGCATTTTTTTAATTTTAAATCTTTAGATCCACCATTTCTTAGGCAAAGCACTTTTTAATGTAAGTTTTTCTTAATAGTTCACAGTTGAATTAGTTCATATGTGTTTTTGCCCCATTAAAATCATATAAATTGTAACGATAGTTAAATGTCTGATGCATAACTTGGAAACAGTGAAAATAATTTTCTCTCTGAAATATCACCCTTAAAAATTACAAATCATCATTACTACATGCAAACCAAGTGTAATTTACATGTTTCATTCAGTGTTTTTTAAGCCATATACTTTACAAGATACAGTAAATGCTATATTACAATCAATAATAAAAGTTATTTCTATTTAATATGTAACTGGGCTATTGTTTCTAGGCTATGCTGGTCTCTCACTACTTACTTAAACTGGAAAATAATTGTGCTACGTAGTTTTCTATCAAAGTAATAAGGGGGCAAATTTCCAATGCACAGTGGACTTCACATTAAAGCCATCAAGCTGTGACTAACCAAATATAAATGGGTGTGTGGTTAAGAATTATTCAGTAACATATTACTAATGAAATAAGAAGAAAATGAAGAAGAAATATGAATAATAATAATTTATTACCAATGGTATTGGGCAAGCAATTATTATACATACTCTTTGATTTTTGATATCCCCTAAACCGCTACATTTGCCTCCCCGTCATTTATTATAGATACGTGTATGATTTAAATGACATGAGGTTCAGGAAAATGATCAGGAAGCACAAAGGGACAGCAGAGCAACTGAATAAGGTTTGAAAATCCCTGCAGGTATCCCCACATTAATCTTACTGCTCTGGTCATTTGCAGAGATTGTAAGGGGCCAGTTCAATTTTCTGGGAATGATGAAAGTGCCTGGCCAGGTGTAAACGAACAAAGTCCCACTTTACTTAACAAAATGAGTGAGACTAATGTAAGCCGTTGGAAGTCTGATTTGTTCAGACCTGCTGACCGGCACTTTGCCGGTTGTTAATTTTGACTGGACAACCAAAGCGCGGGTGAAGTGACCAATGGTATGAGGCGTAGAAAGGTGGCAGTCTGCCATGTACACGTGCAGCAATGTCAGTCCACAATGAGACTTCCTGTTTGATCACTAGGGCCGTGAGAAGCCCTACTCGTGCCTGCACAGCAGCTCCTTTTGGCTAATGGGACAGGCTTACCTAGCCTGACATAGCTACCGAGCTTTAAATTTAGCCACTGGACAGGGTAATTTGCAAGCATGGTGTCTTGGTTATTAAGAATCTTCACCTCAGGTTCTCTGTCCATGCAGGAGGTGCCGAGAATGCTTGGCGTGAATGTCATTCATGAATGCTATAATGAGCTGTAAAGACAGCATGGTCCCTCTATGTTTGATCTCTCACCAGTGGGATGAGCAGTCAAATCATGGCTGCAGGCTGCATTCCCATCAAGCACAGACAAAGATGGAACTGGGACCATGAAGGCAGGTGGGAAGGGTCACGCACATCCCTGGAGGCGCCGTGTGACTGATGTCTGCTACTCTTCATGGAGTTGATTCTCCAGAAATGCTGCTTTGTAATTTAAACAGTGCAGCGCTAAACAATGGTCTATTAGTGTTGCTGCTATGGTTAAGATTGTCTTCTTACATCTTAGAAGTTGGTGAAGCAGCCGCTGAGAGCTCGTGCTACCCACACACAACGGCTGGTAGCTTGAGGCAGGCCAATTTTTGTACTTACCTGCCGGATTAATTGAGGTGATTGAGCACCCCTGTATAGGTATATTTGTGCATTAGTGCACATAATGCTGAGGTAAACCAAGTGGAGATGGTTATTTTAACAAGTGGAAATAGGAGGGCAGGCATGCATTAAGAATATTTCTTGATGCAAGTCTAGTTATTAAATCCAGATCCAACTGTTAAGACCTTATATTTTATTTTAGCTCTTCAGCATGTCCAGCCTTGTAAGATAACGCCGTGGAAATTGCAGTTGAGATTTTTCTTTCTTGAATCCATCTCACAAGTTACACAGGAGAGGATGAAGAAGATGGAAGGTATTATTTTTCTTGTGGGAGTAAAATCTTTCAGTAATTAGTGGAGATTTTACAGTTGTAGTAATTCTCATATTGTCTTTCTTAAACTTTGCATACCATTGCTGTCCGATGAAAACTGCATCTACTTTGTTATGATTATGGAATTTCATTATAAACGTATTAAGCCAGTTCTCATTTGTCTACTGATAGTTTGACATCTAATTAACCAATTCAAAGATGTTTTACATCGTAATCTAATTAACTATTATATATCTTTGTACCAGTTAACATTTGTTGATTGCATGGAATACTTTACATTGCTAAGTATAATGACTTGATGTTGATAGCTAGCTACTGTAGCTAACATCGTTGTTAATTGTGAATACAAAGTGAGATTAACTTGTATCTTCTTGACACTGAAAACAATTCATGCAATTAAGTCCATTTAAATCATTAAATGGTTCACCGACAGCTGTATAAAGTTTTATTTGTGGTGCTATGGGTGCCTCAGTACATTGTTTTAGGCCTATTCTGTGAAGTGAGAAAATGTGTTTTTTTCACCCTCCAGAAATAATGGATTTTTGGAGATACATCTTTCTCATTGGACAGCAATGATACACTGAGTCTCAGCCAATAGGAATAGGAGCTGAAAGAGACACCGGAAAAAAATTAAAAGCAATAGAACATCAATAATATTCCATTCAAAGGCGGGATGCCATCAGTAAAATGTACCGATATAGGTGGGGGCGAGGATGCAGCTGGCGAAATTTGCTGATTGGGGAGGGTATTGCACTGGAGGGTTGATCAGTCAATAAGTTTAATCATTCCCTCTTTTGCTAAGTTTAGTATTAGATTTTTACATTAGTTTAATTGTGTTCTTTCCATGCACGTTCACAAGTTGTCTATGACTCTAACGAGACAGCATCAGACAAGGCAGACATAATAATAGTCTTGTATCTTTGTGCCATTTTCTTCTTGTTACTTTGTGCCAGCTCACTTGGCAGTGAACAATCAGTAGACTCCAGTGGTGACAAAAAGCTGGGCAGTGCACATCTCGAAGTAGAATGGACGGGAGCAATTTTGTCTCTTGAAAACTGTTGCTAAAAATGCAAGTAACATACATGTTGCTATCATTTAAATGACCATATTATGTCATATCCTTAAATGTAACTTATGGAAATCCTGTCTTCATGGGGCCCCTAGTTTTGGCAGGGCCCAGGTAGCTGACTACAATCACCTTATCGTAAATACAGTACACCCCTGGCTGTAGTCTTTGCATGGTAGGAAGTCCGTTGAAACATTTCTGCTGCTGAACGCCTCTCTGTATATCCCCAGAGAAAACCCGCCACAGCTCAAACAACAGACAGGTCAGTCAAACAAAATCACACTCAGCACTGTCATCCAGCAGGACAGCACCATGTCTGATGAATAACTGACGGGCCTTAACAAGTGTATTTAGACATTTTGCTTCATGACGAAAAATGAGACGACTCTGTTTCTGAAGTTAAAACAGACAGGTGCAAGTCCAGAAATGATCATTTTAATAATTTAGTCTTTTGAACTTTTATGACACATATTTAGCATGATGTGAAGTACATACATAAGGGTGCAGTGACATTATTGGTCATCCATATTATTCTTCCATATTTATTTATTCATTTATTATTTATTTATTATTAATTTATTATTATTTATTTTTAAATCTACCAGATATTCACAACAAAACAGGTATCTGAAGTGCCTTATAATAATTCAGGGAATTTGTATTTTGGAAAACAGGTGAAGAGCTGAAGCTGTTCATATTCAGCATGTGTTATGCAGAGTAGACCTTGACCATTAACGACAACATTCTGAAACATTTAAATATACTGAAAGATGTATAAGTATATAATATTTTAAATTCTTACCTTATGATCATGACTGTATGCCAGCACCCAGTCTTCTTGTGTTGGGTGAAATAGAAGACTCAGAATATAAAAGTTCATCCGGAATTTCTGATAACTTGCACCCTCATCGGAGCTGATCAGGATGCTGCTTTCGTGGTCCGGGTCACTTAGCACCATTATCTGAACGAGATAAGGAATGGCATTTAGAGACGCACTGATGAGTACCGTTAAATTCACAAACACATACCTCTACGCTCATGTAATCTAATCTACAAAGCGGCATTCATATTACTTTAATTTGGAAGCACTGTATATATGTTTATTTATTGATGTTCTAAGAATGCAAAAACTATGTATAGTAATAGTAAAAAAAATATATATTGCACAAAATTATGCAAGCAATTTTCTTTAATGCTATAGGTTCTATGTACATTAGTATAGTTCATAGCATATACTAGTAAGCCAGTTAATAATTAAATATTAAGGAAGCTGAGGATGAAAAAATTTATTCAATGAATGGTGAAACACACATATAGACAGTCAATTTCTTTATAATCATATACTGTCTATTAAAGTCAGATTAAGTCAGTATTCATTTGCATTACAATGCTCTCTAATCATTTCCAAATCAAACACAATTATATTTGTTAAACTCTTAATTCCTGGCTAAAGTGCAGAAATAATGGATGTTGATTGTGTCAGTTATGTAAACAGTGTAAGTTCCAGTAGCTCCCATATCACATATACTGAAGCTGTACAGTACTTAGCTTCATCCATGAAGGAGAAGGGGAAATGACCAACATCAGCACTGCAATGCATATACATCATTTACAGTCTTCATTGATCTAAATTTGGGGAGACACTTCTACAAGAGATCAGGTCATTTTCTTCTTCAGTTTCCAAAGCAGCCTGTTTTGTGTTCTATTTTTGGGTAGTGATCTCCCTCAGTGGACATTCTTTGTGCACACCTCATTTGTTTTTAATCTATCAACATAAAATTCTACCACCATACCAAATAAACCCATACTCAGCTCAATGCCTGTGATCAATGCTTTATGTGGGTTAAATGATCTACCCTAATCCACACATTAGATTCAAGAGAAACTGCTGAAGGAATCAGATGCTGCATCTCTGATGACATTAAAACCCACAGACAAAAGGAAGGCCTAGTTATGGGATTTCACCTTTGATAGGTTCCTTGTAACGAATGCCTTAGTTAAATACTTTCTTCATAGAGCCTTACCTAGTGGCCTGAGTAAAGAATATTGTCTTGTGTTGTTTCCTGTAAAAATATATTGTCTCTTTCTTTTGTCCTCTGGCACTCTTTCCTTTGGTGACAAGGCCACTGCTTTCATACCAGGTATACAAAACCTTGGAAACAATTTCTAAATTGCTTCCACCATGCCACTCTATAAAATCTATAAATGAATTTTTTGAAAAGTTTTTAGAGATATACAGTGCTGGGGATATTTAACTGTGGTACAGTCCCCATATTTCTCTCTTGAAATACATAGGATGTATTTGAAATATATCACAGAAAACCTATTGCAGTCTTTCACAGTCTGAGCTTTTCTTTTTGGTCACATCAACAAGACATAATTGATGCTACCACAAAAAAACAAAAAATAGTAAAGAGAATATGGGCAAAAGGAACTGAAAAGCTATTTTATCATTGTATCTCCACTTTCTCACTCAAGGTCTTCAAAGTAGATACATCCATTATATTAAGAACCCTAATTGCAAATAAATAAATACATATATTGGATATAAACATTTTTAGAAGCCTGAGTTCTTGAGGAAAATGCATTCTTGTCAATAGGTGGCTTTCAAGAACACAACATGTTTCTTTTTATTTACGTTTTTATATTACTTTTTTTTATATTACCTAATGATTGCCATCTGGAGATTGGTTTTAACGTTCTCACTGGCAATTGAAATGTAAGTTTACATCCTAATTCAAACATGATTGCATCAAAGGATTCCATCCATCTAGTTTCTGTACCAGCTTATCCTATTCAGGGTTGCGTGGCATCAAAGTGTTCAGTGTTCACTTTATTAAGTAATCATTACTATTCACTGGAAAACACATGTGTGTGTGCATGTGTGTATATGATTCACACTGCTGTCAAAACTGTCAATGCCTTGATTAATTTCATTAAATGTGTTCCAGTAAACTCTGTTTTCATCAAAACTTTCAGTAGGCAACTCATTTGTCACTATACATGAAAGCTTTTATTTGGCAGTTTTATGCTAGATTTGCAGAAACTCATTTGTGATCATCCATTCAGTAAACCGGAATAACATTTATACTTTATAACGTCGTAATTCATATGTTAGAAACATTAAAGTGCTCGCACTCAAGATATGTCATAGATGCAGTTACTGGCATCCAACCTTTGGGAAAAAAAAGTAAACAAAAAAAATAATGTAAGTACTCATGCACATTCCGTATTTTATTTATTTGTTTATTTACTTATTTGTTTGTAGCTACTAGTAGGTACTCCATTTAAAAAGGCGCATGCACCCTTCAGCCAGAAGAGTATGGTTTGATCCCTTGACTAACGCAGCTCAGCAGGTACTAGCAGCTAGCTTTAATGATAATTAAGTAGAGAACTCAACTCTGTAAGGATAGAGAAGGGCTCCGGTAGTAACAAACACAAGCAGCTGTATTTTCTTTTCTCAACAGGATTTGAATTGGAAAAACAGCAGCACATTTGTCACTGACAAAAATGCCATCCCTCTTTCCACAGCTTTAACTGCGAATCCTCCCTGGTGGTGATTTAGATAAATTGTTTTTCATTAAGAGCCAATAAACAGACTGCAGATTCCGTGCCAGTTTTTTTTTTGTTGGTCTGGGCCTCCAATTTTGCTATTCATTACCGTCATGGGGACGGTAGGAGGCCCCTTGTTCCTCCATGAGTCTTATGGCTTGTCACATACAATTTATAGTTTTTAAGGCCTAATCATTTTCAATAATATTGCATTAAGCAACTGCATTTATCGCAAAGGGAAATTACATTTCACCTTGCTTACTTGATTTTTTTATCAGTGCTCCACTTAAGCATGTAGAAAAGTACTTGAATCTACAACTCACCACACGAACAAGACAACTCCCACCACTGTAATCAAACTTGAGACAAGTTTTGACCCCTGGCCATTCAGGTCTTTCCACAATTTATTTAATATAATAATATGTCCATTTATAGATACTTTATACAGAAGTTAATTTCCGTTTCTTTATCTGTACTGCATATTGCATTAGTATGTATTGTATAATAGTACAAGTATTTTAACTTTACTTTAATAAACCGGTTTACCCTGTTGTTCCTGTTTACTGATTACAGTGTTATCAGTGTTAATGGCACCAGCAGGAATTTGTCTGTTAAGGCAGCAATTAATTCATCAGTGCAAATCAATGGAAAATAATAGGTACCTCATGTTGTTTTCCATTTTGTTGTTAAGCAATATATTAAGGAATATATTTCAATATATGTTAAAATAGAACCTACATAAAGCTACAGAAAATATTTAAATATATCATAGAACAGAACTTAAATAATTAATGTTATAATCCTAATTAGAGTATTCATCATTATTCATACCCATGCCATTCAATTACCTCAAGGTGAGTACCTGCAGAGTATGGTGGGTGGAAAGACAGATTTAGAAGCTTATAGCCCTAAGACTTGTGGTTTAATTTTCTCATAAGAAAACATCATTAATATACATCATTCAAGCAATATTATTAACAATGCTTAATGAATGTAAACTTGCTATTCAGAATGGGCAAATGTGCAGGATCTTTAACATTTGCAAAAAACGAATTGTCCTTTTGAGTTTTATGCAAGGAAAACATTGTTTTACAGCTTATTGGCTTTCTGTTGAACAAATTTACTCAATATGTACCTATTGTTTTTATTCACTTTTACTCTAAAACTTGCTGGTTTGCTTTTATACATCATAGCACTGGCTAAGAATACATCCATAGATTGCAATACGAATAAAAAAAATTTAAGGTCCAGTATTACTCTCATGAAGAAATTAAGTATTTCACAGTAATAGTGATCAATATGTAGGTATTTAACAATGCTTAGGTTTTACGTACAATAGATGCTTAGAAAGTTCTAGATTCTATCACCTGAACTGAAGTTTTCTTATGGGTGACATGTTGCGTCCAAGAAGCTGTGGCTTGTACTCTGATGGCTAGCAAAATAGTTATATTACTCCTGCATGGTGAGGGGGGCTGGGTACTGGGCAACCCCGCGCTTAGTCCCCATAAAACTGTATTCACATTCCTGCATGTCCTGTATGAATCTGTGTCTCTCACTGAGAGCAAGATGAGGTTTGCAGAAACTTCCCAATTTCCACCTAAGGATAAATAACACTTCTATTCTACTTGGAATCACCTTTAGCAGCAATTAGAGCCACAAACTAATTGTTGGCAAGCCTGCCAAATGCGTATACTGCTTTTGAAATTTTTGCCCACACTTCTTGGCAGTTTCATTTGAGTGGTCTCTGATTATTTGGGTATTCCTCAGGGATGCAGAGTTTTCATAGACATTTTCCGAAATTCTGTCAAACTTCAACTGAGGACTTGGACTGGGCCACCCAAGGACATGCATAATTTGTGTATATTTCTCACTGTCGGTTTTTCATTCATTGTCAACAAGCTTTTCAGTTGCTGCAGAGAATAAGCATTCCTGTGATGTGAGGCTGTCACCACTGAGCATCTGTTGGGAGGTGCTAGAAAGCTGCTGGATGCTTGTGCACCTCTGGATACTCCAACAAGAGGATTGCACTACATCAATCACAAATGATAAACTTTAGTTATTTTAAAATACTAGTCAGGAATGTGACTGGCACAGGGGCCCAATGGATTGTACTGCCACTGTCTGCCTAGAGATTTCACGATCTCCTTCTTGCAATTGGGCTTCCTCCAACAGTCCAAAGATATGAAGCTAAGCTGAATATCATCTGCAAATTACCCATAGTTGGTGCTTGTACAGTATCTGCAGGTGATTCATTCCAAGGCCTACTGCGGATGACCAAAACTGTAGATAATAGCAAACAATCTGTGGACTACATATATAACGTGATTTTCATTTGCTTACATATTCAATTGCTTACATATAGCATATTCATTTGCTAACGTTCAATTGATAAATTATGCATAGTGAGACTTGCGGACATTAGATACAGAAATAACAAAGTACATTGTTCATCATTGCTATACAGTACTGCACCTCTCTTGAATGAAAGGGATTCTGAAGTTTTTGCCTAATTTTCCAGAGATGACAGAGCAGTGAAAACACACATTAGGGGATAATGTGGAAACAGACAATAAGGGATATTGTAATGCTTTTGTACATTTTTATAACACATCTACTGGAATAACACAGCAATGGGTGAGAGTTCTGGGTGGGTGGATATGGGGACAAAAATAAAAGAGTACTGGTTGTGACTGGACTGGTGAATTTCACTGTGTTCCTACCTGTACTCCCTCGGCATGTAGTTTGAACCTCTCAGTTCTGTAATTTAAATATTTTGTGGAGCGTAGTAAACCGTAGGTAACTGAAACAGCAGATGCACAGGACCCATTGTAAGCTCGACAGACTGGTGTAGCCCTGCCATTTGCCCTATGCTGCCTGAGATAGGCTCCATGACCAGTGTAGAAGCTATACAAATAGTCAGCAGAGTAAAATGGATGGCTGGATAATTGATGACTTTTGGACTTTTCAGTGACAGATCGTGTAAATACACAAGTTTAAATTGACAAGATCATAGACAAGTAAATAGACAAGATCATGGAATATTTAATATTTAATAATTACTACCATACTTGAATTTTGGAAGTTAAACACTCCCAGGGATCAGAACAGAGGTGGTACAATCTCCATTTGGTGAAGCTGACAACCAGACCCACTGTGAACAAACGGCAATTCAATATGAAGCATTCTGGTCTTTGGAATTCTTGATGTTCAAGCTATTAAAAATGTTATCATATACACACAAGCAAATTTAATATTATTAATAGCATAATTTTAGGTTGATTCATCCAGCTAAAGTTCTCCATTTCTTAAGAAAATCCTTTTTAGTTAATGTGTGAAGTGTTTCATAACAGTGTTAGTAGAGGATGCATAAAGAAAATGAGTCATCTATGTAAACTGATACACACACACACACACACATATATATATAGATAGATAGATAGATATAATGAGTTCTTAGATTTAACTCTTATAATGTTCCATTTATGACTAAATGCATGCATGAACATATGTTTGACACACTGGCTCAGATGGAATTCCATTAAATGTAATTAAATATTTTTTATAAACTGCCACTCTATGAATAATAACCAAAAATGGCTGCACGTACACTTATACAAACATACAGCACAAGTCTAGTGTGATCCTTTTCAAAATGAAGTTGGCATACAGCCCTGGCATTTTGCAGTTTATTTCATTTTACTTTAATAAACCGGGGAAAAAAAACTTAAACTTTATGTGAAAGACATATTTTCTGATGCCTTACAATGAGGGCAATTAAGACTGTCCTGGAAATATGTCTGTTTCAAGAGGAAGGAACTACAATTAAAACTTATAAGTTGTGATAACTGAACCAGGGTGTAAAGAATGAAAGAATGAATTTTCATTATGATTGTCTTGTAAAATAAATTGGAAAAATTAATTTCACAGCCAAGAATAAGAAACTTTGCTTATATGGGTACCAAGATTATCCATCCATCCATCCATTAACTTCCGCTTGTCCGGGGTTCGGGTCGCGGGGGTAGCAGCCTCAGGAGGGACAC
>JABFDZ020000045.1:6803740-6816662 GCA_019775955.2 Pollimyrus isidori | reverse complement strand
TTGGAGGTGCTGATTCTCATCCCAGCCGCTTCACACTCGGCTGCGAACTGCCCCAGCGAGTGCCGAAGGTCACGGTCCGATGAAGCCAACAGAACCACATCATCTACAAACAGCAGAGACCTAATCCTGAGGTCCCCAAACCGGACACCTTCAATACCCTGGCTGCGCCTAGAAATCCTGTCCATAACAAAGGGGCGCCCTGACGGAGTCCAAACCTCACTGGAAACTTATTGCCGCCCATGTGGACTAAGCTCTGGCACCAGTCATACAGGGACCGAACAGCCCTTAAAAGGAAGCCCAGCACCCCATATTCCCGGAGCACCCCCCACAGGACTCCTTGAGGGAAACGGTCGAATGCCTTCTCCAAGTCCACAAAACACATGTAGCCTGGCTGGGCAAACTCCCATGAACCCTCCAGAACCCTGTGGAGAGTATAGAGCTGGTCCACTGTTCTACAGCCAGGATGAAAACCACATTGCTCCTCCTGTATCCGAGATTCGACAATACGGCGGATCCTCCTCTCCAGAACCCCCGAATAGACCTTACCAGGGAGGCTGAGAAGTGTGATCCCCCTATAGTTGGAACACACCCACCCACCCACAACAATATTATTGTAATTAAACGTATTAATGATTTATTATTGATATTAAAATAATGAATAAGAAATCTTTATTTTTAAATGTATTTTATTATATAATAATAATTACTGTTACTGTCTATCATTGTCTAAATGTATTTTTACTGTCTAAATATGTGTATTCAGTTAGTGTAAACATGCACGGTGTTGTCACAGCTAATGCGAGGCTGAGACTAAAGCTTTACCCTTTATTTCCACTGAGAGACGTGTGGCGTGACTCATTTCCCTGCGCGTACAAGTTATCTTAGGTCGGCCTTCATGGTTTGACTTCTAAGATTCAGATCGAGCTCTGGCTGCAGGCACATTGGCACAGATGTTTCAGTGTTATGGTCAATCTGAAGGCAGTAACCAGGGGCTTCTACAAGAATTCTATCAGACGTGGCAAAGAATAGCTTTTCTTACCAATTCTAAGCCAGCTGAGGTCATTAATGGGAGCCAGTCATGAAAAATTATGGTTGGGACAACTTCTGACAGGTGGTCCAAAACAAAAGTGCTGAAATTTTCACAGTTGCCTAATGTCCGTCATTTCTACCAGGTTCAGCAGCCACCTCTATTTTGACTAGAGTGACTGTATTTTCTGGGCTCTGGAGGCTACACTATGACAATATAAAGTTCACAATGTGTTTGTCGCATTACATACTGTACATGGGAAATCTTTCAAGTAACCTACCTTTAGGAAATTTGACTTCACCTAATACAGCTTGCAACACTAAAGAAAGCTTTCTTCTAGGAAAAGAAATCTTTAAATAAATGAATTTATTATAAAAGTTTTAAATCCTTAGTTGGTTTTATTATATTTGCATGAGGACTGAGTGCTTTTTAGGTCACTAAAAGATAAGGCACTGGTGGCATCTTTTCTCACATCAGCAGTGACCTGAAATGTAAAGATGAGTCATACTTTACACTTCGATATTCACGGAACCCAATCTGAACTTAAGCCACACAGAGACTTCACATGTCTTTGCAACCAATTCTCTGCAATGCTTAATATTATAGCTTTTGTTCTTATCGAGTCTTATTCCATAAGTGACTGTAGGAGTATTTGTCACCCAAACCCTTACTTGAAATCGCTACACATTCAGTCTGCTTTTCAGGTCTCAGAATTAGGACTCCTTTGGCCAGTTTCCCAGTCAAGGATTAAGCCTAAACCTAGACTAGCTTTGAGTTATAATGGTGAATCTCCATTGAAATGGCAATTTAGTCCAAGACCAGTCTTAATCCTTGTTTGGGAAACCGGCCCCTTGTGCTCAAATGCATAGAAACATAATCACCTTTTAGATGAAGCCACCCAAGCCAGGTGTAGCACATGGCGGTGATGGAATACTGCCGGTTGGCACCGAACAATGGTACTACTGGCCACAAGTCAGCTTGACTACGCCACCCCAGGTGTTATGATATGAAGATAAGGGAACTGTCACAAGAGTTCCAGGTATAACAACTTTATGCACAGCACCTTTAAGCATAGCAGCTTTATGCACAACAATTTTATTCAAAGCAGTTTTATGCACAGCAACTTTATAACAACTTTTTGCACAGCAGCTTTATGCATGGCAACTTTATGCACAGCAGCTTTATGCATGGCAACTTTATGCACAGCAGCTTTATGCATGGCAACTTTTTGCACAGCAGCTTTATGCATGGCAACTTTATGCACAGCAACATTATAGCAACTTTATGCACAGCAATTTTTTTCATTGCAGCTTTATGCACAGCAACATTATAGCAACTTTATGCAAAGCAGCTTCATGCACAGCCATTTCATGCACAGCAGCAACTTTATGCACAAAAACTTTACTGCATACAATCCATGTTATATCGTATGTATTTGCATATAGGGTTAGTTTGAAGTGTGACATAATTTTGGAGTTTTAATGAGTCCAGTGAAAGGCCACTACTTGGATGTCCATTTATTACTCCCCCCCCGAAGTTACATTGGCTGTATACAACTCAGCATGACACAAAACAGCTGCATTTGTCAATTTGGCAGTTTTACATTCCTCATGCACATGTAAGAATATGTCCAATCACTATATATGTCTTAAAATAGTTCTATGTGTCTAGATGTGCCCATATACTTGGAGCATCTCAGGTGAAAATGCAGAAAAACTGTGCCACATGAAGTGTCTTTCATTCGGAAAATGCTTTCTTTGTCACGGGTAATGGAGATTGTGTAAGTATGGAACTGATGAATTGCAACATATAATAAATGATAATGTGGGCCTGTGTGGAAGCAGGCAATTTAAAGGCACCAGGACTTTGGCCTTGGATACCTAAGATCAAAGAAAGGAAAAAAAAACACATATATTCAAACGTACGTAATAGAGAAAGTGTGGTGATCATCTACAATGGTCAGCTGATTGTACCAAGAAAGCTGGACCCCCACTCCCCTATTAATTTTTTAATGAATACATTTATGCATATAATATTCTTTGGCTGTGATGGGTTTGCACCTTGCCTTGCACCCAGCGCATCCAGACCTCTGTGACTCTGACCTCTGTGAAGAAAAGTAGGTATGTAAGATGGATGAATAGATGGATGGAATATTCCTTGGTAAAATCATTACACCGTATTTCAGGCAATATTTCTTCATTTTCAGTACATCTCAAAGTGATGTTAAGGGAAATAAGTTTGAAAATAAGCAATAAGACAACTTGTACTTTTATATTATGTATTCTTAATTATCTTTCTTCATGAGCCACTTAATGATCAAATAGCACAGAGCAACACAGCTTTTATTTAATTTATAGTATGTCTTTGAAAGTATGGCACATTTACAAGCCAAATTAAAGTGACTGCTTATAAAGTGCTGAGGCAACACTGGTCATTTTACTTCATGAATTCCCCACATTCACTAAATTAAATAATCCATTTATTAACATATAAGTGATGCAATGATAAATGTCCGTAAATCATCTGAAAAATATAATATTCAAGCAAGAGTGCAATTCAATTTCTTGAAAACCCCTTTTCTTCCATATTTTAATATTACGGCAGTAAATATACAATGATAAACCTGAAAATTCCATACAGATTTGGACAAACAAATTTCAACTACAAAACTACTGAAGATAATTGGCATGCAGCATAGTCTGGACAACACACTTTCCTTCACCTATCTAAGTTATAAAAATATTCAGAAATTGCAATAGAGTGTATTACTGCTATGAACAATAAAAAATGTTTTACCATTGGCTGGCTTGCAGAATCTAGTTTCTAATAATTTTCATAAGATGGCAAAAAAAGCCAAATACCTGTCACAAATGCACTGGATTTAAGTGACAACACACACTGGGAGAATGTTCAAATGGCAGATGTTTATGAACTCCTTTGAGAAATCAGCTGTCTGAGAAAGACTTGGCACTTTTTCAAAATTTCAAAACATCAACGCAGATTTAATTAAATATAAAATAAGTAACATTTCTAAACATTACTGTAGTGTTTACTGTAGCTGGTAAAACAATGCTATTTGTGTGTTGCATATGGACAGCCATTCTTAGAAATCGAATGTTCGAGTATCTTCCATGCCTGATAATACAATAATCTAAAGAATTATTTTTATTTTGCATGCAGCCATTATCATAATGACAACCAAAATATCTACTGAGGACAAAACACACAATCTTGTCTTCCAGTGCCATTTTCTACTGATTTAGAAAAATCAAGATAATCTCAATTTAATAATTGTCCTTTTCATCTTCAGTAGAGTCCTAAGGAAAAAACATTTATAGCTTTAATAGGTAATAAAAATGAAGCAACATATCACCACTAGGGTGTAAAGGAAATAGAAAAAACATCTAATAGATTTTGAATTAAGACATTTGTACTACTGACTGCACCAAATGCCACTGAATAAGAGGTTTATTCACTCGGCACACTTTGAATAATGATACAGCAGACAGAGAAAAGCCCAAGGTTCACAGGTGTATCCTGGGAGTCACAAACTCTCCAGGTGTCCAGCTAGATCACACAGGGCGATATGGGGAGATGAGATAGAACGATTGAGGTCTTTGGTGAGTTAGTGAGTTTGGCATCAAACGAAAAATACATATGCAGAAAAAAGCCTAAAAGTTGGTATTTTTGATGATATTCTAAGTGATTTTATCAAATAATTGGTAAAGTAGCGTATTCCACATGTTAAAAATTACCATTTACCTTAGTACAGGGGCTATATTTCAGATATACTAATAATTTAGGAGGTGGTATGCTTATTATTAATATTATTATTATTAACTGGTCATACAAAATGAACATTACAAACTTTATTATTCTTTAAAATACAAAGACTACCCAAAATATACTTTAGAAAGTCTAAAGAAAATACTATTGAACAACCAAATCCATCAGCAAAACAGTTTCACAGACATTTTTCACTCACATTCACGTACAGTTAGTTCACATTCACACATTCACATGCCCCAGCTGGGTCGTCCAGGATAAAAGCCCAAACCTGTTATACCCATTGACCTGTAAAATACCACCCGGCAATGAGCATGCTTGGCAAAGTGATGCAACTCCTCTAAACGAGTGGGGGTGGCAGGAAGCAAGATTGTCATTCTGACCCTCGTTTTCCTGCGGGAATTCCCTCCACCTGCTTAATGAAACATTACCTTCAAAGAGCTATTCTCTGCCGTTCAGTTAATATGCCATTTACCTGCGGTGTACTGATTTAAAATGTCCGCCCTTTTACAAAAGAGGAGAAACTTCAAAATGACATTTAAAGGCTTGTTTTTACATTGACTAATAAATGCATGGAAGAAATATTAACCTTAAAAATAAACATAACCGATAAATACAGGTTGTATACTATACACACAATACATAATGAATATGTAATGAGGGCAATACATCTATCATTTAGTATGTAGAATAATATCATTATGTTAAACACAGACAGAACGAGGTATCATTATGGTACATTCTAAAATCTTGTGATGCAGTATTCATTATGCATCTAGATTATATAGATTCAAATTTGTCTGTCCATCCAGGAATTGTGGAAAAATCACTCTCAAAAATGACTTTTTTTTTTTCATTGGTCAAAACAGAAAAATATCTTGGAAAAAGGTCCTCACAATAAAATTGCATTTCATTTTTGTATAATTCTATACATATTTATTTTGATGTGACATTTAGGTAATATTAAGTTTTACGTTTGGCTTCTAGTACTTCATTTACTACTGGAAACTGCAGTCACAACAAAACAGTTGAGTTGTGTAATAAAGGACTGACAGGTGTGGACTAGCTTAAAGCAAACCAGATTTGAATTTTGATATGCAGCAACTGCAATGTTTTTTTCCAAGCTCTCTCAGATATGCTGAATCCGGGAAAATACACATGGTTTATGCTCCAAACTATTAGCCATCACGTTTCAGTGTTGCCCATTTACCTGGGCTAAGAACAATATGTTTACTGAATCCAAACAGAACCAAGTTTACACATATTTTACTCTGCTGAGATTTGAACTGGTATCCTTCTGGTCTATTTCCTTGGCCAGTTTAGGAAAAAAGACAAACCTCAGACTTTGAACAATTTCTGTATGTCCTACATACTCTAATTCATTCAAAAATATAAATTACAGAGTGACTGATCTGTTTTCAGTGTTTAAGGTCACAGTGTCCATTAAAATCAAAAGCTTGACTTTGAAAATACATTCAGGTATCCCTAGTCCCCTGACCTTTTGTAAAAGTCAGCAGCTGCCTGCCATTTGGGCTTGTAACGCAAACTGATTTTCTATAAAAAGGAGTTAAAACATCTCACGGGTCCAAATCTTAATAAAGATTAACATATGATGTGTGCTCAACTGCAAGAGCAGTTTATAGACAGTGCCCTATAGGAATGGCACAGTGGACTTAACTTTGGAAGGAGGTTGTGCCTGTTTAGACAACAATATTGGGAAATGCCCGTAAAGACATCAAATGACTTTTGAAAAATGGCAATTTTTAGGGGAGGGGGTTAATGAGGGAGGATGATGGTTATTTTCCAGTGAATGCACTCATGATCTGGTCGGTCATGTCATGCCTCAGTATTCATTCAATATGAAATGTATCAGTACACAACATGTCCCTGGACACATTTAATCCAGGGAGTGTGAGAAATTACAATTGATGTCATGAGAGTGTGTGATGGAAGCTCAGCTGTGAGCATCTCACTCCCAGGATGCGGGGGTTTGGCTTTGTAACCCCACAGGCATGACAATGATTGTGGAAATGTACACTGGGCCCCTTCAGCGGAGAGACTCTCTCTGCCTCTTTATTTCCACCAGTGTTGGGCACAAGGCTGGGCCTGCAGCCCTCATTTTCCAATGCCACTTTATTAAATACGGTTATCTGTCAGGGACCTCTTACAAGCACAACTCAAGAGCAGATAAGAAACATCCTTTTCTAACATACTAGAATTTATGGTTGTGTCAACAAAGAGCTTAGTCTCTTAAGATTCCTTATCTCAAAGTAAAATGTTTTCCTGCTTGTAACATATCTGAAGTGAAAATAGCCACATACAGGAAACAGGTACTGATGATAGATAGCACTCATGTTAAACCCTAAACATGGTTCCAAAATAATTCTAAAAATATACTTGCTTTCATGTTGCTGTGCTCTGTTCCGTGAACCAAATGGAACCCATTTTCAGGGTTGGATGCTCCAGGAGGGAATGAAAAACTATGACAACAGGGAACGGCAGCAGTTAATGAGCTCTAGTGGCTATGTAAATGTTATCCATTAACTCTTATGCTCTATTTTGTTTGTGTTTCTGTTTAGCATTAAGTCCAACTCCTTAATTAGATGTGGCATTTCTGGTTTAACTACTTTACATTCTTATACTTAGATAATTTGATTAGTTTGGCTCATTTTTGTGGATAGCAGTTATTTATGTTACTTTGGCTGTGTCGGAATCCAGGGCATGCATCTTTCTAAGCTGTATTTGAATTGTAAAGTATATTCGATGGAATGCATCACTGGAGTGGGACAAGGTTGTCCCATTTCGTAGGCTCCTTCAAAAAAATGTTTCCACCCAGTGGATCCTTCGCAGCCCAACACATCCCAACATTCATGGCGCAGAAGTAAACTGGGTGTGTCCCGATTAGGCAATAGGAAAGGGGTTTGGTTACTCAAGGTTAAGGGCCGGAAAAGCTGATGAGGCAAATAGGAAATTATCCGTAGACCAAACCTTCCCATTTGTCAACGCTTTTAACGCAAACTGATTTTCTATAAAAAGAAGCTGATGAGGCAAATAGGAAATTATCTGTAGACCAAACCTTCCCATTTGTCAACGCTTTCTGTTCGACCTTAAAAGAATGCAGGCTACAAAGGCTACACCTGCGTAGACTGCATTCTCGAAGGATGCAGCCCCTAAATAATGACACAGCCTTTGTTCCTGAGTGGTGTTCTTCCCTTTGCACTAGGCACAGTCTGTTACGATCCCCGTCTTCTACCTGTTGGAGGTGTTTTTTCATGGGCAGAAAAACATAGCTGTCTTTTGGCATGTGCTGACCTGGCTTGGGATTCTTGTTAGCAAGGTTCTGTTTGTAGGCCAGTCCCCCCTGTCGCTTGCTTTCGGTCCGGCTTGGCGCGACATAAATCACAATGCATATTAAGTTCTATTAACAGCGACCTGCATATGCTACACCATACAGTGTGCATGCTGCAGTAATAAGAGCGACGTAATAGGAGCCAACTCTAATGCATCTGGCTACGCTCACACTTTTAGACACTCATGCTTATGTGAGAAATCTTATGGAAAATCTATATTTTTCCATTTTCAACCAAAAATTAGCTACCTCGAAAGCTTTCGGCCAGTGTCCGAACCTTGTAGACTATTTGCAAAGTATTGCAACACTTATGTAGATATAAATGAGTGTGCAGACTTGTCTGAAATTGAACATTTCACTCCAACCAGCTGACCAAAGTTGGCAACCCTGATAATTTCAAGCAGTGAAAGCAAAGGTAACAATCATGATATAGTAGAAAATTCAGAGCAAAATTAAGTAACTGAGGTCTCACATGTAAAATGTAATTACTGTTAGAAACCTTTAAGGAAAAACAACACATAGGGTCAGTGAAAAGACTAAATAGAAAGCAGTCACAATATTAAATTACCTGAACCTGGATCTGTTGTTTAAGCATTCTTGCTAATATTGTGAATTATTACCCAATTTTATCCAAAAGATTTATTATATAGTTATTTTTATATCATCAGCTAGTGTTATTGTAATTTCGCCAACCATAGGGTTTTCCTTTTTCAGCTCTTTTAAAAATACATACACTTGGCTCCACAAATGTCTTACAAAAATTTAAGCAATATAAATCTTTCATAGATTCATGTGTTAAATTAGTAATGCTTATTCAGGTTTTATGTACACATATTTCAGGAAACATTAAAGGTTGTGGAGCAAATGCAGTGAAAAAATGGTAATAGTAGTAAATATCTAAATTAAGAAAAAAAAATCTTTGTTTTAGTTTACCTTAAGTATCTATGTCAGTAAAAGGTAAAGGAAACCATATGCATTCTGCATTAGCATAGATTTTCTATAAATTGCAGGAATAAAAGTATTTTAGCTATATATGGCTATATTTTGCATTCAAATTCTACTAATTCAATTGTTGTAAGATACCGCAAATGAAAATAAGCTGACTAGCCTGAAGGTTTCATACCTAAACACACCTGTACAAAAAATGTACAAGAACATAAGGATGTATAATGGAAATGGTTACTTGAGAAGTGTCATATATGATCAAATGTATTGAGAGAGATCAATGCACAGTCCTCTGATTTATTTTTCCATTAATCATCATTATACTTCTATTATACTTCTTATAGCCAATCCATAAAATGCCATAAAATTCCCACAACTATGGTGATAAATAAAATCGATGTAATAGGCTGTGATGTCAGTGTGATAAGACAGGGTGCCTATAATGACTAGCATTAGTGAGAATTGAATTAATTGACTATACAGCCTCTTGAAAGTTTTGATTCCGCTAAACAACAAGAAAGGGATCAGTGGATCCAGAGATTTGTGCACTTGACTCACAACAACCTCCAAGCGTCACCTGAGGAAAACCAGGTGATTATATTCATTTATTATATGTGGGGTAAAGCTTAGAGGATTATTGCTAACTGTATTATGGTACAGGGCCAGGAAACAAGATTGGACAGATTCCTCATACCAAGCAATAATGTAATATATGAGCGAGGTTTAATCACCATGCGCAGATAGCTTAACACTTAATTTGTTCATCACTGCTTTGCACGCACTAGCTAAAAACTACAAATACAGTCAGTCACGAGATGATCGGCTAGTATTGGGTCTGAGAAACACTGTGCTTTTGGAAAAGCAGCAATTAGACAAGGATCTGATGTTGGAAATTGTTCTTACTAAACCAAGACAATTTGAAGAAATGAGACACCAACCATCAGATATCTTCTGTGAGTAACGAAGTCAAACGGGTATTTAAATATAGATGCTACATATCAGAACTAGTAGCCCACATGATAGAAATAGGATTAATTTTATCGTCGCCCCCCTGGTCGTCAACTTTCATTGACGGTACCTCCTCCCCAGTCAACAAATGTTACATTGCCACGCCTTTTGTGCTTTTTCTTAGGGTCAGGTGGTGCTACACTTATTGTGCTATGAGTAACTACACAAACACAATATACAGTAGTAGCAAAAGGATGGCCACAGGGGATTTCTAAATATAGTGAAAAATCTACTTAGAGCACTGTGGGGGTAGGCCAGTTACTTCTAAACTGCTGGTCTTGTCCGGTGAAAGGAGAATTTAGAGTTTATGCAGCGAATGGGCTTAATCAGCAAAACAGCACCGTCTTGTGCTCAGGGATGATGGTTGTGCCTAAGAACTTTGGCGGTACGTGCAAGATGAATGGGGCTGTGCAATGAAAGAAATATATCTTATCTTCAGTCAAGCAAACATATAGTTTGCTGGCAAGCAAACAGATACTTAGCAAGCTAGGTGCCAACATGGGCATTTGGCAGATACCATTAACAGAAGAGTCTACAGACTACGCCACTTACCAAACTACTCACCAAGTTCGACTAATATGTTTTCAACCATCTACTGTTCGGAATTACTGCAGCCTCAGAACACATCCAATATAGGATAGTGACAGGGGTGACTGATGGGCTGGAACATATGTGTTACGAAGATAAGATTATTGTCTGGGGAGAACTCAAGACACACGGTTACACATCATGCTGGGAAAAGTGCGAAAGGTCAGCACCACAGCCAAACTGGAAAGGTAAAAGTTCATCTGATATGAGGTCAATTCCCAGGCTCATATAATCTCATCAGAAGGTACACAGCCAGATATAGAAGTTTATTGGGCGTGGTCAGTCAGCAAGGGTGCTTAATTTCTAATGGAAAAAAAAATGGTGGCGAAGGACTTAATGTCCAAGAACAATCACAAGTGAGCCAAGCAAAGAAGCTTTTGATCATTATAACAAGAGCTTTAGTCCTCACCAGTCCTTACACTGTGTAGCGCAAGCAAAGACCTCAAAATCCCTGCCAACACACCCTTGTTCAAACTTGGCTCGCTCCTACTGCAAGAAAACAGAAGCATGTGGTCACCAGCGCAATATGCATTGCTGTCATTGATGCCAACTGAGCAGCGCTTTGCACGAGTAGAGAAAGAAGTGCTGGCAGCAAAGTGGCCATGAAAGAAGTTCAGCAGTTTCATGACTGGGCGACATTTCAACCTGGAAACTGACCATAAGTCATTGGTGAGTCTACTGGGAGGGAATGCTTAGGATGAACGTCTGCCAAAATTATAAAGATTTAGAATAAGATAAATGAGCTGTTCATACTCAATTTTGCACATTTTTGGGAAAAGCTTATAGGCGGCCAACATCCTCTCATATGCTCCTCTAATAGACAGAGATGGCCAAGCAGAATCTAAGCTAATGGAACACTAATATATATATGCTGACAGCCTTTGACAACATACCTGTAAGAAAATATTACCTGAATGACCTGAAAGATGGCTGCACATGCACCATATTGATGGGCATCAGTAAAAAAGCTTCCCAAAGTGAAAAAAACTCCCCAGGATGTTGAAATATTACTGGTGTGGGAGATCAGTGCTGATTGAGCATGATGGACTACTCTTGAGAGGCACAATGATGGCCATACTATCAGTCATTGGGCATGGGTCGCTGGATAAAATACATGAAGGTCATTGGGTAGTGGTGACAAGCAGGCAACAGACCAGACAAACAGTGTAGTGGCTGAGGCTCAGCAGTCAACCAAATGAGCTTCTCCTAAAGTGTAGACCCTGCTCCATGTAGAGAACAAATGTCAAGGAGCCATGAATGCCTGCGAAGATGCCTGACAGCCGTTGGCTGAAATTGGGATTTTGAACAGAAATAATTATTTGCTGGTTCTGGGCTACTTTAGCAGCTATGTGGAAAAGTGGATTTTATATTATGGCCCTGCTGAAACACTTCAGACACACAGCCGATCACACATTCCGTAGGTTGTCTCTTAGGTTTAGCAGCTGAATCGAACTTCGGGCATGTGACTAGTTGCCTCATGTTTGCGCCCAAGTAATGACGAGGCACAACTATTTCTTTGTCCTATGAAACACCTCCTAAAGCAGGGGTCTCAAACTCCAGTCCTGGGGGGCCAGAGCCCTACAAAGTTTTTGGTTCACCCTCATTTAAACACACCTGATTCAACTCCTTTTCCTAATTACCACACAGCTCTTGTGCTGAGTCATTTGTGGTGGAAGGGGGAAAGAGCTAAGCTAGACAGGGCTCCGTGCCCCCAGAACTGAAATTTGAGACCCCTGTCCTAAAGAAAGCAGTCTAGCACTACCATGCATTGCTGTTTGTCCCCAGAACAGATATAGTCCAACATTGCTGTTATATGGCACTAACTATATTCCATGGTTCCCACCTTACCAGCATTATAGGAACCTGCTCTTCCTGACTGCATGATGCTGGAGGCCAAAGAATGAGAGAACAGGTTGGAAAACACAAGAAATGCCAACAGGAGAAACAAGGTAAAGCACTCGGAGAAGATATGTAGGTAGCTAATGTTGCAAGTCCCGCCTCTGGAGACCTGACAGCCAGACTACTGTAATTACAGGAAAACAAATGAGAGTCTGGAATCGCGTCTTGTCTCTGCCAGCTCCTCTGTACGTATCTTTATTGGCAAATATTCAGTTTTCAACATGAACAAACACTTTTTTTTAAAAAAGAAATGAAGTCTCATTACTTCTCATCATTTATCTCTTCCATTCGTTCTCTTGACCCTGTATCCTCCACATTTA
>JABFDZ020000045.1:6791227-6803640 GCA_019775955.2 Pollimyrus isidori | reverse complement strand
GCCCAGTCACTAATTAAATCAATATCCTGCTGTAGCTGCTGAGCTGCTAGTTCAGTTCAGGTCTGCTACACCACCCACCTTGGTGTCATCTTCAAATTTCACCAGTTTACTGTATATAATAGTGCCTATATCATTTATGTAAATTAGGAACAACAGTGGTCCTACAACTGAACCCTGCGGTACCCCACTATGACCACAGGCCCACTGTGACATTTTGCCTCTTACTGTATAACTACTGTTTCCTAACTGTTAACCAGTTATCAATCGAGGTTGCTATAGTTCCTTGGGCCTTGCTGAAGGACCCACAGATGTGCTGAGGCTGGGTTTGAAGCAACAATTGTCAGAGTACAGGCAGACAGGCTTAGCCCACAGAGCCATATATAAGGTGATCAGGAAGCCCAATTTGAAAAGGCCACAGTGGGCATTTTTAGCCAGACTACTGGCGTTCCATCCCTACTCTTTTAAAAGAGGCACAGAGATCTTTTACAGCCTTAGAGAGTCAGAATAAGAGTTTTGCGTATCATCTGAAGGACATCACCATTTTTACAGCACAGAGCACCCATCACTGCATTAGAATCCATACAGACCACAGGGGGGCTAATCTGTTAGCCATGCCAACACCTCTTCCAACAGAAACCCAGCTTTCTTAGTCAGTCTCCCACCCAAGGACTGGCCAGGTCCAAATCAGCTTAGTTTCAGACAGATGAGTTAGTCTGAAATGCAAGTGGCACAGCTGCTTACAGGGGATGTGAAAAGAAATAAAACAGCACTAGCAAACTCCAGGGGCATTTGTATAAGAAATCCACATCAGTTGGTGCCAATGGAAACTAAAACTCGAGTAACCGGCACAGCAAACAAGGAAAAGGATGGTTCACTGCCAATAGTTTCAGGGCTCACTCAACTACAGTAGCAATGTTGGGACCTGGTCAGGTAGAGTTCTCAAGCCTAAGAGACTTGCTGTCTGAAGAATGAAGTTGGTTTAGTGTTTAAAAGAAAAATATAACTGTTTATTAAATGGTATGTTTATTGAAAAACTAGAACGGGCACAGGTCATCCAGCATAAAGACAAATAATTCCTTAATACCTGAGGAAATAATGGCAGGGTACACTTTGTTCTCAAAAAAGTGACATGTGAATAAATAAAATAGATGCAATGAGCTGTGATGTCATCAGCTAAAGGTTAAAATAATGAAAATGAAATAAAATGATATACGCATGTGGCTCTGTGGGCTTAGTCTGTGTGCCTGTGATGAGAAAGTTGCCAATTCAAACCCAGCCTCAGCATTTCTGTGGGTCCTTGAGTAAGGCCCATAACCCCCAGCTTCCTGGGCACAACAACAGGTGGCTGTCCTTAATGGACAGCTTACTCTACAAAGAGCAAGTTAGGGGATGTCTAAAGAGAAGTTCTCTGTGGGGATCAGAAGACTATCTATTAGTATTATTATATGAATTTGAGATAGTTTAAGGAGTATAGTGTGTTTTCAGTCTTGCTGAAGTTGTAACAAGAGTTTGACAAACATTCCAAACAAAAAGAATTATGCAACAACCACAACTCAACAGTGAATTCAGCTGTCTGTTAATGTTATCGTTTTCAGTCAACCTTCAACCTCTCGCTTATGCTAGAGAGAAAATGTTACATTAGACTAAGAAATGGACTTGCAAATAAATTTCACTGTAATTTAAACAGTTCATCATTCACCTAATATAACCAATGCCGATGCTGTATGCATAGTTCACATTTTTATGTAGATAAAGGTCAAGGCTATAAAATATAAATAAGTTCAGTGAATAAATTAACACATATAGCTGACCATATTACTAGACAGAGAAGTACTGGACACTAATTATATTTCAGTGTGAAGGTTAACAGTGTCCAGTGTGACTATTTAACTATTCGGGGGGAGGGGGGTACCTCTGTCTTACCTCCATAAAGAGCTTTCTGTCACGCTTCCCAAGTTGAAATCATAAAGCTTGGTCAATATTAGGATCACCTGAAAAAGGAGGAAAATTTAATCAAAATTTGTACTAATAATATAAAACTATTGTGATGTTGCTTAATGCGCTACATTCAATAACAAATAACTATCACTAAACCACAACAGTCATATGTTATGTTTGTGCATATATATACACCAAACAGAATAAAATAACTGAGCGATTAATCATTTATGTAGAATGGTGTACCATAAAAATAAAAACAAAATAAAGATTTTTAAACTGAATCTGCTGACTGTTTAAATATAATTATTTGCTGACATACAGAGAAGTAAACTTCAGTCTGAACTTTAGACAATACATTAAAATCCATTAAATAAGGATGCTTTTTTCTTTACTCAAGACCATAGACTTTAATTGCAGAACTCCAAAAACACATTCTGCTGTTTTCTCTTTCCAAAATAGCTGTCTCAACAAAGTGTCACTCCTTTATAATTATCGAAAATGAGAAAGTGGATAATATTCACAACAGTGCTTATCTGCAACTGGAATGCTGCATAACCAGGGTTTAAATATAGACTGAGACCAACAGAGCCAAGTTCCACTTCCTTATGCCCAAATCGCAAATTCCCGGAGCACTGCTTCACCTCCTTACACACGAACCTATTTTTTGTTAACCCCCCACACTCTGTACCTGACAGGGGTTCCCCTTCTCTCTGATTCTGATTTAACCCCAGCACATAAACAAGTTAAAATCATAAAATACTATGCAAAATGAGAGACAGCCAGAGGTAAAGAATCCTTAAATAATAAACAAGCATTCATAAAATACCAAAAAAAAAAGAGGACTTAATAGGTAAATAAATCAGATACAGCTAATTTTAGTTCTCTACACATATCTGATTCCCAGATGTATTATTTTGGCTTCAAAATGTAATTTTCTGATCATACAGTGTTTCACCACAAGCCCCAACCCATTTTTGGCAATATGGGAACCAAGTCATGGATTTTCAGTTCAATAAATCACATTCTGCTCGTTTGCACATTTAATGCATATTGTCACAAATATACATTAATGCACTTTGACATAATGACCTAATTTAGCTGCACAAGTACTGTGTGAAATGTTAATTTGATATAATGATAATCACTGAAAAAATCCTTTGTCTGAAGAGAGACCAGACTTGGTAGATGAGGTAGAAATAAACAAGAAATGTATTTATTTCTCTCTAAACTGATTTTGGGTGGAAGGCAAACAGGTGAAACACAAAATATAACCAATTACAAGGGGCACAAAACAAACTAAATATATGTATGCGGTATAATATCAGTGAACGCATGGTAGGGCACATGCAAAAATATGCTCAATATGGGCAATTTAGTGATGCCCATTTGCCCTGAATAATTTAGACTGCAGAAGCAAATCTGAACAACAGGACATGCAAACTACACACACCCTGAGATGTTGATTAGGGTAACTAATCAGAAGATGGATGGATGAATGGATGGGAAATACACGTACAGTATAGGAGGGGGTCAAATACCCATCTCCCAAAACTGATTCAGTACCAACACAAACCTAATGAAATATGTTATGTGAATATGATTTCATTTTTTCTGCTTCAGTGGTTTGCATGCAAAAAAAAGATTTTGTAGAGTATAATGCCATATAATATATCAAGGACTGACATTTTTGCGAGAGTTAAGAGAATAACTTTTAGTGGTCTAGGTATAAATGAGCATGTCTTCATCCATGGCTGGTTTGGGGATGTGGTCTAAAGCCTGAAATCAATTTTAAAAAACATTCCATGGCAATAGCAGATTGTTCACTCCAGGTATAAATAAACAGCATTCTCCAAAGTAAATAGTTGTATGCTAATAGAGTTAGCACCTTAAACTATTATGATATTCACATGTTCATAATATTGCTTTAGAGCAGCCCAATAAGCTATGTAGCTATAATCTTTTGATGTCAGACTTGTGTCATCCTTAAGGCAGCCCTGCCACTTCTCACCCACTGCTTCCAGGCTCATCTGGCTGACTTCCAATGCATGGTCTGATTCATGTCCCTTCAGATACAAGCCTTTGCTTTGCTAGAAAAGTAGGCCTAGTGTTACTCTGGAACAGACATTTACTGTAGGCCACGCAGGACTATAGTCCTGGAGAGGGTAATGTGGTAATGCAATGCATAGGAAAATCAGAAGGTTCTCATGCAAGGCTGAATGCCTGGTCAAAGGAAAGCAGAGATTAGTGACAATTTTCTTTTCACTGTCTTTTTTTCTTTGACTTAAGACTTAGTGACTGCAGTTGAGGAGTTTGGATCATGATTTTTTTTTTTTTCCTGCATCATGAAAGTAAAGGGTGTGTGTGTGTGTATAACATTTACAGGAATTATTACAATTCTCTGTATCACATCCATGTACTTACAGTAGGCAGCATAAAATAAGAAATGTAATGTGTGATCAAAACTACTTTTTTTCCTTTGGAAGAAAAATAAAATTTTTAAAGCCCAGCAGATCTATAATTTGGAGGAGAAATGTCAGAAATGCTCATTTTTAATTGTCGTCATTACAGTTTAATTAACTGAATGTAGCAAAATGATATTAACATAACAAAATGCACCATGTCCGCCAAAACCAATCTTAAACGCCCAATACAATTCTGAATTTTGATTGTTTGCTGGAAGTCCAGATGGAACTAATGCGTTTTTTTTTTGGAAAACCTTCCATCCTTTTTCCCGGCTGTCAGTGCTACAATTATATCATCTTTATACTGTTGGTGGCTGTGACTGGCTAACATTTGGCAACCTGGTAGCAACAAATTAACCATGCATGAACATTGTAAATATGCTATATTTGCCTGCTCTGTCAAGAGAAACATTAGCAAATGCTGAAAGGTATATAGAACTTCGTGAAATAATGTGAATCAGGGAAAATACACGTCTACGCATTCATAGTATGGGATGTATTTTTCATTAGGTGCAAGTTATACTAATAGCCTTATATACATATCTAAATGAATGTTTAATTTGATCACATGTCACAATATGCATAGGTAATTATTCATCATTTGAATTTGATTATGTGTTTCCATGCAACAGAAAAAACCACCAGTAGCATTTGATGTTAGTCATTATCTAGAAGTGATAAAGCTTTTAGGCTTTCATTTATGTGTCAGCTGCAAAGCAATTACTCCATTATATCAAGGCGACACTTTTATTGCAAAGTAATATGTTTGATCTACAGTTATTACTTGTCATTGTAGTTATGAGCTTCCCTCTGTCTTGTCACTTTCTGATTCAAGCAGGTCCAGTTGATGCCCGCCATAGCTGTATAAATACTTCAGCACAAAACCTTTAATTTTCAGTTTAGTTTAATGCAACTATTTATACGTATGATTAAGATATAAACACTAATGTGCATCCTTTCTCCTTATAGCATTGTAATGTTTTCCTCGGAAGAGATGCAATTTTACCGTAAAAGACAAAATCTGCAGCTAGTAACCCTTAGGTTCTTCCCATTGTAACAGAAGGTCAAATGCCAAGGCAAGCTACCATGTTATCTTTAAATAGTCTGCCAAACACATTAAAGGATAATACTCATAGCTTCAGTTTATAAGCTGGTACCATCCAATTGAACAGAATAGGTGAAAGAATAACTCTTGTCAGACTAATATAGAGAAAATATTTCATTGCATTTCAGCAGGACAATTTTGTGGTCTATTGCGTTGTAGCACTGACCCATCTGCCTCGTCTTCCTGCTATATCTGTGCAGGTGACTGTTACGGGCACAACTCTAACCCGTTGGCTTGAGCCTCTTTCAGTAGAACTTTATGAAACAATGACACCATATTACACTGCGAGTTTGGACATGCCTAACCATAGAAAGGTTCATTTTTACTGTTCCTTACATTTTAGAACATTTACAAAATGTATCAAAACTATTTAAAATGACATATATGGATTATGTACTGATAAAAACATTATTAAACAATAAATATGTAATTTGCAGGGGGGCAGCTCTCTGGGTTGGGACTCAGAAGGCTGGTGGTTCAAATCCCATGGTCAACAGAATGATCCTACCATTGGACCCATGAGTGTGGCCCTTAACCCCAATTGCTCCACAGACTGCTCCACCCTACTGTCTTCTCTACGCCAGTTTCATCAGCTGGCCTCCTGGCTTTTCCAGCGGTCCTGAAGGAGGTCCCACATATGCTGAGCACCCATTGGCCACTTTTCCTTCACACTCTCACAAAACCATTTCTGCTGGGTTTAGGTCAGCTGGCCAGGTCATGTGATGTGACACTATCACACTCCTTTGTAGGAGACTTTAGAATGTATATTAGTAAAACTAAATGTCTAGTATAAATGAATCCTATGAAATTGAGTGACCAATTCTTGCTTCCTGGGCATATTTTGTACAAACTAGTTAGAATGTTATAAATGTCATCCAGTTACCTAAACTAAAAATGTATGGGGAAATTCATCAAAACGTTCCTTGGTTTTCTGTGCAACATGCCTGATATCATAACGCAACAGCATTACCTGCTGAGCCCCCATGCAGCCCCAAAGTGAATACATAATGTCAGAGAAAAAAGACAAGTTCATCTCAGAAAACTTTGGGTCCATTCACATTTCATCACTGAAAGAAAAGGCTGAACCGCGATTTTGCTCATATCTCTCAAAATGAATCACAATCCACCATCACCAACATCACAAACTCTACCATATATATAAGCTTCCTAATTTGCACGATTGTTTGTTTGTGCTCCCGAAGCATTTACAACATCTTTGATGCATCACTCTTAATGTAGTCATCTGAAAACTCATAGTCAAAGTTTGTTTCACTTTCGTTCAAATTAACAGGCAACTGACCAGAAGCTCATCACCAAATGCCTCATTTGATTCATACTTGAAGCTAACCTGAGGCTATTATGGTCAGTGGCAACTGATGCCAGGTCAGTTTGGACATTTTGTCCCACTATATCTGCCTAAGGAGATGTTGCTTCCTCTTTTCATTTTTTTTATTTGCTTCTCCCGAATTGAATTGTGTCTAATTGTATAAGGTTAATTGCTATTAAGTATATCACTGATATTATTAAGTTTTAATTCAATTGTTGTTTTTTTAATCTATGTGTAATGCTGTCGGCTTAGGAGCTGCTTGGGGGCAGCTAAATGCCCCGACTCTTGTGTATAAGGTCCTGATTAAATCAAAGAACAATTACTGCAGCCCCAAAGGTAGCAAGATATGCTTCACCTCGTTCCTGGTTTTTGGGTTACAGTAAAACACAATAGCATTTCTAGGTTTTGTGTTTTTATTGCTCATTCATTTTCTTGTTTGTGTGGTCACTCATTCATTCATTCATATGTGTGTTTATGTTGTAGTTTCCTGTTGCTTGTTTTATGTTTGTGCACTCTAGGTACTGTCTTCATTCAGTTCACCTGAACTGGTAACCCTATAACTGATAAGCCCAAAAACTCCTCTGACACACACTTCTTGGTGATTAGGATTCATATTATTGTATCGTGATCATCATCATCATCATCATCATCATCATCATCATCATCATCATCATCATCATCATCATTATTATTATTATTGTGGTCACTTTATTGTTATAATTATTGTTTCTATTGTTATGTTTATTATCTATCTGTCTATCTGTCCTGTAACCCTATACTGTGTGTCACTACATATACTTAAGTTTATTGCTTATCTAACACTTTAACACAAACCCAGCAATGAACAATTCTAAAGCCATTTATACAACTCAAAGTATTTTGTTTAAGGACTTGCCTTAAGGACAAACCTTACTACACGTATACTATATAAATGAAACAGAGTAACACACTGCCTTACGACATGCTCTGTTACCTCAACTCCTGAGTGAAAGGGTAACATGAGCAAATGCCTGATGCTGATTAAGGCTGTGATAAAGAGGTTTGATGTTGACTGGAGATAATGCATAAATGAACTCATTAATGGCCCTCCATTTAACATGCTGATATTGCAGGCTGGAGAAATGGATGCTCCTGTTATTCACCATTTCAAAACTGTTAGTGGATGTTCATGGCGTTCCTCACAGACACAATACCTCCAAAAGCTCCAAGACCTATTTTTCAGTGGAAGAGAGGACTTACAAAGATTCCTGAAGGATCACTAATTAAAATCAATGTAAATGTGCTGAATGCTGATTAAACTGGAATGAGAGTACTTAATGAATTGAATTTAATTAAGAATATCCTTGCTATGTGGACTAAGAACATTCTTTATTTTTAAAATGAAAAATAAAAATCACATAAAGCACTGAGAAGAGCCATAAAAAGCAAGATACCCTGTGAAATGAAACTCTAATTATCAATTCAGATTAGGTTGACTAATAATTATAGTTATATAGATGTGTGAAATGCTGAAAATATAGTCTCTTACGACTAGGGCACGCTAGAGGTTTTGGGCCCCATGGAAGCATATCATTTTGATCCCCCAACCCAGACCAATCCATTATTCCAAATTTTTAGGGCCCCTGAATCGTCCTAACGTTGCCTCCCTTTAGGGCGCACCTGCTACATCTGTCCCTGATCAGTAAATCAGGTAAATGAACCCATTCCGGGCTGGGGGGAATTAGATCCCAACATTATTTAACTGGAGCAGTGAGCAATTGTCCCTGCATAGTCGTCGACATTCCTCATGGAGTACAGGGTTTGTTTTATGGAGCTAGATGAAGTAGGTCTGTTTTTTCTTTGCCTGTCAGTTGCCAACAGGTACTGACTGGGTGGTTTGGGTGGCTTGGAGGGGGGGGTCATGGTTCTGGTTGACCAGCATCTTGCTTTACTTCTGGTTAACTGATTTTTTTGTTTTGATTCTAAGTATCATTCCACAGCTGGTATTCTGGGCCACTGGTGTCCTGTCTTCATGGTGTTCTACATGTGTGTCCTGGTTTTTGTGTTATCTGGTTCCTGATCTGGGATATCATGTCCTCTGCTTTTGAGTCTGCCTTCTGATTCACCTAATCCTAGAGCCATCCATCCAGTGGCCCAAGTCCCCCTGGTGGCAGGTTTCAAGCAATGTTTGGACTGTTGGTTCAGGGCTTCACACTATATTTTTCCACTAGTAGTGCTGGTGCTTTGCAACTGTCCCTCCATAAATTATGCATCAAGCTGTTGTTGTGCTTTAGGAGTGTTTCATGAGGCGTTTTCTCTCTGAAACATATCTCCTGGTTCTGAGTTCCTGGGCTTATGTCGGCCGGGAACTGTTGTAGCTCCTGGTCACTTTTGTGTCACTTTCCCACCATATGACAGGAACTGGAACCTTTATGCTAAACACGCATGGTAGATGAAAAAAGTAATTTCACTGTAAACTACACCCCCTCCCCCACAAACAACAGAGACATAAGTAATAAGGTATTCATTAATGCATTAAATGTAACTGAGATAAAAAATAATTCCATCTGCTCAATTTTTTCTCCGCTAATTCTATCTATTTTCCACTGCACTTCCATGTAACTTCCAAGTTAACCCAATGCTTGTGTTCAACAAATCAGCAAGTTATCACTTTAAGTGCCTTCCCAGCAGTGCCATCCCAGCGGTGCCTCCAAGGTACTGCAATTGGACCAAGTTCCTGTGGAGGGCCAGGAACATGACCTAAGATCCTGGTTCCAGAAAAAAAAAGTTACTGCAGTGGGAAAGCACCTTATCTTGCTCTCTCTCACACATACATTTACACACATGCACACCATTTCTCGCTCTCGCCGGTGTTTCACTTGATACAGAAATGGTTTGAAAAATAAATAGGTGGCATACATGCAAGTTGCATTGGTGTGCACGGGTATAACTTTTACTTGTACTGTCTCCAAAAATGGCCACAAACTGTGACTAAACGGGTGCATTCTGGAGCCTTATGGTCTCAGGGACCAGCGGACAGAAGACCTGATATGCCTCAGACAGACCTTGTCGATTAAGTCTGCGAGTTGTCAGCCTCTGTTTATGACATAGAAACTTGCACTGAAAGTATTGCCTGAAAGTAATTCTACATATTACACACAAAAAAATGCACAGAAATGATCTCCTGGTTTTTCTTGTCAGATTTAGAAAAGAGGTATTTACTGAAGTTTTTATATCAGATAGAGATAACCAAAATTTAATGCATAATACGTTCCCATTTTGCATCTATTAAATCTGCTGGACTTATTGAAGTGTGACATGGTCTGTACAGTTATCAAGACATTCTAAAGCATCCTCAGGATATTCCAGTTCAATGTAAGTCTTTGGGTCTTTTCTCTGTAATGCTTTTGTTGTATAATGCCCAAAACAGAAAGACAATAAAACTCATATATCACTGAAAATATCTTCTAGGGGTCCTGGGTAACTCATCATTACTGTAAGGAGTTACATACAGTTTTGTTTTTTAATGATTCTATTTCAGCATGCAGAGCTTCCTGTAATAATATTCAAAATGTTCAGCCATTACTGTCATTGTACTGTTATAATAAAACATATTCATAACCAAATACACAGTGGAGATGATAGCAATACTTGCTATAGCCATTCCATAGTATATAATGTATAATGTACCGTATATACAGCCGATCATATTTTACATAAAGCGTTTAACCTCTTAGTGGTAATTTTTATCATCCATCCATCCATCCATATTCCATGTGAGGACATGTAGGGTTGAGTTGGAGCCTATTCTAGGCAGCATGGGATACAAAGCAGGGATGAACCCTAAATGATTTGCCAGTTATCTCCAGTAGATCTCATCACAAGAATATGATTATTAAACTCTGTGGGGGAGATAAGAATAACAGTAATAATGCTTGAAAAATTTGCATGTATACATGGTATTTCCAATTGAACACCTCCACTCACAATCTAAAAAATACAGTTAAGACAGACACAAAGTTTTTCAGTTTTTAAATTCTGTACATTACCACAATAATTTTTAAAAGAAACAAGTCAGATGCAGTTGAAGTGCAGACTTCAATGTCAAAAACATTGCATAAAAATGTGCAAAACTAAAGTCATTTTTCTATACAGTTCCCTCCTTTCAGGGGCTCATAACTAATTGGACAATTTAATATTGCTGCAAATAAAACGTTCAGTTCTAATACTTATTTAAAAACCTTTTGCAGGCAATGACTGCCTGGAGTCTTGAACTCATGGACATGACCAGACGCTGGGTTTCCTCTTTTTTAATGCTCTACCATGCCTTTACTGCAGCAGCTTTCAGTTGCTGTTTGTTTGACGGTCTCTCTGTCTATAGTTTAGTCTTTAGCAAATGAAATGCTTGATCAATGGGGTTGAGATCAGGTGACTGACTTGGCCATTTGAGAATATTATACTTCTTGGCTTTAATAAAGTCCTGGGTTACTGGGTTACTTCTGCTGTGTGTTTTGGGTCATTGTCTGTCTGTATTACGAAACGCCGCCCAATCAATGTGGCCGGATGTGAGCAGACATGATGTCTCTGAACACCTCAGCATCCATTCGGTTGCCCTCCACCCTGTGTCACATCATCAAGAAACAGTAAAGACCCAGTGCCACTGGCAGCCATGCACGCCCAAGCCATCACACTGCCTCCACCATGCCACTGGCAGCCATGCACGCCCAAGCCATCACACTGCCTCCACCATGCCACTGGCAGCCATACACGCCCAAGCCATCACACTGCCTCCACCATGTTTTACAGATGTTGCTGTGTTCTTTGGATCATAAGCTGTTCCAGCCATTCTCCAAACTTTTTACTTTCCATCATTCTGACACAGGTTGGTCTTGGTTCAATCTGTCCGAGAGTGTTGTTCACTTGGTTGGCTGTTACAAAGGGGTTTCTCTTCACCATGGAAATGATTCTGCAATCATCCACCACTGTTGTCGTCCGTGGATGTCCAGGCCTTTTTGCGTTGCTGAATTCACCAATGCTTTCTTTCTTTCTCAGGATGTAGCAAACTGGGGATTTTGCCACTCCAAAGAACAAAGGAATTGCCTATACTGTACCTGTCCATGATAGCTTTTAAGTGAATTGTCCATTTATTTTTGGCCCCTTTAAAAAGAGAGTGACACATGCTAATGAGCTCAAACTCCTACACCTTTCATCCAACCTTGTGTCAGTGTCCAAGAACTTTTGGTCCTGACTGTAAATGGAACAAATGTTAAGGCATGGCAAAAACAATATACATTACAATGTGGATTCAAATCCTTAGAATGAATTTCGCCAGTTTAGTTATTTGTCATTGGTTAGTTTTTCTCTGACAGGAAATCAGATCATCCCTCTTCTTATTCTCCTGCCAATTATTTTTTAAACTGGCCATTTTTTGATATGGAATCATGATATGCATATCGGCGCAGTTTTCTGTTATTTGCATAGTCAACACTTTTATCCAAAGCAACATACAACTCAGTCAAATGCAGTGTTGGGAGTAACGGCGTTTCAGTATAACGGCGTTACTAACGGCGTTATTTTTTCAGTAACGGAGTAATCTAAT
>JABFDZ020000045.1:6745936-6765310 GCA_019775955.2 Pollimyrus isidori | reverse complement strand
ATATTTAGTGACATGCTGAGCACTGCAGCCGATAGCAAAAACTACAGGTAACTTTCATTCAGCTTTGTGTCACTTTCTTTTTTTTTTTTTTTTTTTTTTTCAACGAAGCTGTACTTGAAATTGTCGTTAAAAATAAAAAACATACAATTGCTGTGGCCCAGGTGTTCTGTTGAGATGCTCTGTTAATTCTGTTGTTGTTGTTGTCGTTTGTTCACTTGTAATGTAATATGAGCATGAAATAGAGTGTATTTGCCCATTTACAATTATCCAATATATCTTACATGATCTTATTCAGATATACAGTTTCTGAGTTTTAAAGAAGATGTTTCCCATTGGTCTATTAATTTCCCAGCTGTGCTGTGTCAAATTATACTTATGCAAATTATTTGAATAATTTGTTTAAATAAAATATTTATAAATGTTTAAAATATTGTTCTTCTTATCAAAAATCACCTGTAATTAATCTAACAAAAACAAGCAATGCATAATGGCTTAATTACCTTGATAGTGAATAGCTATAATGCTGGAGATCTTGATTTTTCAGTGAAAGCGTTTTATAGTGACAAGATGCAGTCTTCTTAGGGATGAGTTGAGCACTTTGATTAGCCTGTCCTGGATTAATTAGCTGTGGTAACTTTACATAAGAATCTAAACAGTCAAAGTCAAATGAATGTAACCATTGCTCTGGAGAACTGAGTAAAACTACATAAAACCAGGAATGAGAAAATATTCCCTATTCCCCAGGACCAGCTGAAGTATATCTTTGTGAAAACCCTATTTTTTGAACTATGTCTTTTAATCCTTTAGTCTTTTGAGAGGACCCAGTATGCCACACAATCTAAATTTATTTCTGGATGTGTAATGACTAAGGTGAGGGGCAATAAGAATTAATTTAACTACTTTTCAAGCACGAATTTTAAGAGGACAGAGCCTTATTTTACATGTCTGAAGGTATCTATTAATGATGTTTATTATCAAGAGCATGAATTGCAATGAGCAGGAGGAAATGGCACAGTCCTGGACTTTTGTCAGCTGTCACGTATGGCTTGGAACACCCAACAATGTCATTTACAATTCAAGTCTTACTTAGAATATGTTAATAGAACTTTTATAATGATATCAACATTACCATCATTGTTCAAGCAATCATTATAACTTGAATATATTTAGAACTAAGTACATATAGTTTCAACTGACATCTTTATGGGTGTCATTTACTCAACACTGCACTTTTTGGCCTGGTTAAAAACCTGCTAGTATATAGTGTACATACAGAGGTTATTAATGGAAGTGTGGTGAAGTCATTATCAATAAAGTTTTCTGGCAAGAACTTTAAGTAATTAATTTTTAGAGTACTGACATATATTATTCTGTTACAATTTACTTATAAATTGTTCCTTATAGTTGTCAGCTGCATTAAATCTCACAAACAAACTGAAACCGGAAATGGAACAACACATTGTCCTCTTTCTGTCAATTTTCAGGTTAATCAGTAAGGATTTTATCCAGGTGAATAAAGGGAATTTTCAACAAGTTGTTTAAAGACACATTTTAAAGCTAATAATCAAGTGCAATAATCAATTACAAGTAAAATCAAAAACTACTTTGTATACCTTTGTATTTTGTAATATGGAGTTTACACTGCACATTGACTACCTTAGCTGTAACTTATGTGCTATAAAACTGTGACTGAGGCTTCCGTCCTTGAATGATGGAATTAGAAAGGTTTACTTTGGAGTCTCTGATCTGATCAGACTAAACTAATAAATCAGTCCTGGCAGCGTCTTAAACATCATAGTCTTCAATTCTTCCTTGCCTTTGTGTAACATAGTTGTACCTACCCAGTATTACACAGAATACTATCAATAACATGCTGTTACAGTTTTGTCCACTATATTTCATTTGAACCTTTTAATTAAAAAGAAAGCCCTAACAAATAAAATTCAGTCCAGTGAGAAATTAAGTTCTAAAAAAGTTTGAATGTTCATTAGTTGTACTAGTTCTGCCATAGAGATAAAATCAAATGAATCAGCGTCATCTGAGGCTTAGTCACTGTAGTTACCTGCAATGATCAATTCATTAAAATGCATATAGTTAACAGGCATAGAAGCTTCTTGCAAGTCGCACATAAACTTTGTCAATTCAGGTTCATGAAAAGAATTGGCATCACATGTAGAACTCAGAAAAATACATCTGAATATGGCTATACGGAATTTTAGAACAGGCGGGATCCCCTGAGTTATCAATAAAACACTGCATTCCCAGAGTGTATCAAACTATCAGTATCCAGCATCAACAATGAAAATGATCATATACACTCATAACTGGTAGCCATTCAGTTCAGCAATCAACATTTAACCTGCAATATGATGCAATAAAAATGCTAAATCCTATTCTTAAAGTAGGATTAAACCATACAGTAGGTTGCAAAACATTATTCAGAAACTTAGTACAGGATATTCCCACAATAACAGATTGTATTTTCCTCTGGGACTTATTTGTCTCTCGTAGACCGCTTATTTTGTCTTCTAAAATATTCAAAATCCCACTCCTCAAAAAGAAATTCAAGCACTCCTGTTCAGTATGTGAGAAGAACTCCCCCCTCCCCTCCCATGAATGCGAATAGAATGAAGTTGTCTGCTTTTAACCCTAAATCACCTAATCTTTTCAAGACATCTTTCACTGAGAAATGTAAACATATGTTTCATTCCAATAAGTATTTCTGGACATTACCACATAGCAATGAAATCTTCATCCTAATCAGAGTGTGGTTTGGAACATCAAGCGAGCTTAATGTTTATTCATGTATCTTCTAATGAAGCTACCTCAAGTAGGTGCACAAGTCAAGAACTGCTAAGAATGTTCAATGTAACCACCATTTCTCTCACTCCTGATTATTGTTTTAAGTATAGTAAAACATCTCACATAGCCATGAAAGCAGGCTGTAGCGTTCTCATACCAAAGGTGTGTCGACCCTTTGTGTCCCATTTACTTGCAGTGGCAGTTACTCAAGGGTCAAACACAGTACTGCAATGCATTATTCTCAACCTCGTCTACAGAGCAATGCATAATGCAGTATCCTTCCTGTGAGGCAGGTGAAGATTCACAATCATAACTAGTGTCAAAGACAGAGGAAGAAAGACACTAAACTGCAAGTAGGGGACAACTGCTAGATATTTTCTATAAGGGGATATGCATGATTTATACTGAAAATGAAAGTAAATGTCTGAACTGCAATTCAGATTAATGATTTCAAATGTGTTTTACAATATTCAGTAGCTATGAGAATAATTTAGAATACATTATTACAGTTGGCAGGTCTTTTAGACGAAATGCTCTTCAAGAGGCATAATACATTAGTCAATAAATGAAATATCAGCAGGACCTAAGGATTTGATCTCATTGACTCAAACAATTGGCAATCAGCTTTGGCTTGCATTGAAAACCACTAAAGAACACTTTATTCCAGCCTGTCATCATTAAATTATAGCCACCACAAGTGTTCCTCACATAATAAGACGTGTTTGCCCAGAACGAGTCTTTTATCATTTCAATCAAACTGACTTGAAAATCATTTAAAAAAAATATTGGAATATTGAATCTAAATACTTAGTATTATTAGTTCAACTATCAACATTTTTAGTATTTATTGCCATCAGCCAATCATCTAACCAGCTACCAGAGGCCTATCCCAGTAGGAACCTGTGGCAGTAGGTACAGGACACAAGACTTTGGTATACCCTGGATGGGATCCAAGTCCATCAAAGGCCACATGGTCACACACTCACTCACACAATGTATTTCCTTCAATCAAAAAATTATAAGACTTATTAGATGAAATTGTAGACTTAGACTTCAGTGACTGAAACAAGTCAGACTTATGCAATACAAATATTACTGCTGGGTATCAATTTTTAACTTTGATTTGAAAAATATTTCAAGTGTGACAAAAATCCAAAATAAATGTCTAGAACTAGTTTTTCCATGTCCTTTGGGAGCAAGAGTTGTCCAGTAATGAGTGCTTCTCATGTGCGATCTTATTCACCTGTATTAAGGGAAGTTTTTCTTTGAGAAGTGTGCATCTGTGACATGTTTAAAGGGCTTTTTGTGGTTTGTGTTTTAAACACTCTGAATGCACAATCTGTATATGACTCAGTACTCTGCCAAAGAATTTCAGACAATCAAGGAAAAAAACAAACTTGTAACTGAAAGACAAGGAATCTATTGCTTTCTCATATCACGTAACAGTAAATAGGTCCAAGGCATATTTATTATGGGAAGAGGTACCTGACACCTCGCCAGTTTGAATTCTAGCTGCAAAAATGATTGTAGGATCATATAAAAAGCATTCCAGGAATGCAAATGATCTCCCTTGTCCTTTCTGCTGTTAATTAAAATGGGGGGAGTACTGTATTGAAGAACTGAGCTTTCTGACACTTTTTTGGCTAAACACATATCGCAGTGCCTGCTACATTTTGTCTAATAAAAATAACTGAAAAAACTATGATATTACAGAAAGATCTGGTATATGCAAACTTTTAAAATGTATGATGATACTATCCACATCACATTCTCAAATGCATAATATATAATAAAAATCAGTAAAATCACATAAACGCCAAACCAAATGAATCCATAAGGCAAGTATTAGTGCAGTGGGATTCAAGAGGAAAGATTCACTCTGTGTGGTCCATGTCACAATTAATGATGTGATGAGTTTATATATTTATTTAAAACTCATTAAAATTAAACCCCTGAGGAGAATCATCCTGTTGTATGACTCAGTGGGGCGCAAGTGCATATGTTTTGTTTGGTCTGGATAACAAGGAGGAAAAAATATACATATAAAAATAATAAACTAAATATATCCTGTGAAGTCCTCAATATGGTTAAAGCAGAGAAATAAAATTAAAATGTTATCTCAATTGACCTAGTCCGTTTCAATCTTCCATAATGAAAGCTATCCATCCATCCATTTTCCAACTGCTCATTCGGGTCAGTGTTACGGGGTAATGAAATAGAACGTTATGAAATATAAATTAATAAGGGAGTAAAACAGAAGGGTAGAGAAGATAGAGCCTACACCTCTATCAAGATCTGCAATGGCACAACATGGTATACTTCCATTCTTTCCTGTAGTTGTTCTCAATTAATTAAGACATTATTCTTTTGATTCAATAACATCATGTTATATTATAGTATCATACCCACAATTACTACAATATTTAATATGCAGTTCATATGCAAAAATCAAAGAAATATGCTTGAATGTCAATGGAAATGCGACCAACTTTCCTTAAAAATTAGCATTTTCAAATCCATTTCTATGTAAATTAAAATGACATCTCTTATGCTGGCAAGATATTAGGATGAGAAGCGAACTGGGGCACTGCCCTTGACAGGAGGTGTCCAGAAAGTGAAATTAATGTAATGTTCTGGAGAAAGCAGCATGGCAAAAATGATGTTTGGAAAAGGCACAGTTTCATTGAAATGTAGCTAAAGAACTCTTGCAATGAAGAAAAAAACAAAATTTTTTTTGGATTGGTCCTCTGTAAGGTCCTATAATTAAGTAAGTATATAGATGTCATTATGACTCATCACAACCAAACAAAATTAATGAGTTTATAATCCAATATCTGTGCTGAGAAATTGCTTACAATGCTTACATTTCACATGACCTTCAGCCATCATACACGCTGTAGTAAACTCACCTGCATCTCATAAAATATTTGCACTTCTTCCATGAGATCAAGTAGTTAAAAAACAGACACTTAGCCAGCTGCTCCTATTCTCCCAGAGCTCATGCCTCTTGATACACTGTCCCAATGCTCCAACAGAACTAACCATGTCATAAGTGTGCCTCATTGGAAAGACTTTCTAATGCTGTTAATGAGAGTGGACTGTAGTTAATATATTGTACTGTATGAAATTAACTGACTAAAACAGATTAATCTTAAAATTAATCACAATAAATTTACAATTAATCTGCTACAACTGATCTTGTCTAAAGCGTATGCATTAACACCAAATTTACAGCAGTAGATAAACCTTCCATGTTTAACTTTTCAAAGATTCAAGAGATTAACCTGACCCTACAGGTAAATAGATGGCAGTCAAACTGGGTTGAGTGGGCAATTGTTGCCCTAGCAACATGTGGCATCACTGTACAATTCATTCTCCATATGTTTGTAGGATTTAAGTGTGCATGTGTCCATAGCACAGGAAGATAAAAGAAGGCCATGCTGCTTTCTCCATTGTGACATTAATTTTTCCTCTGGAACATTGCATTAATTTCACATTCTGCACTGAACAATTCCTGATTTTAAGGTGGTCATAATGCTGGCCCTAATGGTGATCCTTTGTGTTTTTCCCATAAAAATGAATGCAAAAGCTCAGTTGCAGACTGCAATATGTGTAGCTATTTACTGGGTAAAAGTTTTGTTAATTTTCAATATAAACCTTGAGGATGTTCCATGAAGGGTCTCTTTAAGAAGCTAAAACATTGGGACATTGATCTGTGGCACCTGCACTCTTACGTACTAAACCAGTAAAAATTGTACTTAAGAAATGAACGAGCCCTTGTAATAAATTGAGAAGAAAATGAAGAAAATTGAGATGAATCACCCATGTCTTCTAAATCACATCCCATAAAATTGCTGATAATTGTGCATTTAAGATCCTTTAGGAAATCATGCAGAAAACAGTAAGATCAAAGGTGGTAGAAGCAATGGCTTTTAGGCATTAATTATATTATAAACTCTTCAGTCTACATTTGATCTGTACAGATTATATTAATAACATCTAATAACAATAGTAGCAGTGAATACAAATACAGTACAAGCAAAGAGTAATATCACTCTGTCTACTACACATTTGTCGATGAATCCAGTGCATAATTTTGCATAACAGACCATTTCTTCACCTTTTCGCTGATATTAGGCAGAATATTTAAAGTAGCAATTGAAATATTACAGAATTACTGGATTTAATGTATTACAGCATAACTCTGTTTCTATCAAAAATAACATATGCTGATATTAAAAGTATTACGATATTTCCCTGGGTGCCTTGCCATCCTGAATCATATTAGACAAATATATTTATCAAATTGTTATAATCTTTGCTTGATATTTGCATGCATAAATTTTAATTAGTTTAGCGTTCATACTGTAACAGATTCAAATGATGATGATTTTGTAAGACCTCCGTAAGAATAAAAGACCTGTAAAGTGAATATGCACTGGAGCACTTCCATATGTATTTATGCTCTCTCTTTGACCAGTGATAACCTCAAATCTGCTAGCTTAATGTAAGAATGGTAAATTTCATTGGAATGGGTTTCCCACCTTTCACAGATCATGTTCAGATTGTCTGAATTGCAATGGATAAATCTAGGTTCAAAGCCAGTCTAGCTGGGATCTATAGATTTAATTCTTCTTGCTTCATGACAGCATTAAACGCTGCATCACATCATTAACAAGAGCTGAAAATGATCTGTTTCACACATCTTCAATACACACATTAAGTATGTAAAATTGTAGTTTGAATCACCTTTATAGTATTTCAGGGCAAAGCACTCAACGCAATGTATTGATTTCATCCCAAGTAAAATCATGTTGTAAAAAAATTGAAAAATAAAAACAGGAAAACAGTTGATTCACCTACAGCTTCAAGTGCAAGAAGAAAAAACCTGCCCCAATTAACCACATAGTACATATTCAGAATGATCAATTAAAACTAAAGTTGTGACAAAGATGCTAACAAACTAAAAAGTCTCTGAAATTAAATCAAAGTTTTGCATCCTTTTCATAAACAAGACATCCTGCGGGGAAGGACTGAAAGCCCCAGTTGAGAGGTTTTTTTCTGTTTGCTATGTTGATTAATTGCATGGACATTTTAAAACAACCCCTTGTCTCCTACAGAGAAACTCAACTCAACTCATTTCTCAAGTAAAGTAAGATATTTTGTGTGTTACATGGATGTGATTTGGTAACACTTTACTTAAAGTTGTCAAAATGCATTATACATACCTTCATAATGCATTATAATGATCAGTATAATAGTTAATACACTGTTATAGCAACTTCAATTGACAGTCGTACGGCATTATAATGTTGAATATAATCTTTCATGAGCCCCAGTGAAGCTCTCAACTGTAATGCACTATATACATACCTTCATAATGCAATGTAATGATCAGTATACGAATTAAGGATGGTTTGTACTGCATTAGGTAGGAATCTACTGTCCATTACAAATGAGAGCTTCACGGTGTCAAAAAAAAAAAAAAGGTACAATTACTTGTCACTAGGGCTGTATGCTTAAGGGTTTGCCAGTTGTACCCTAGCTGTAGGTGAATGTACCTTTTGCAGTACAGAAATGGACTCTGGCGGACAATTTTGTACGATTGGCGCACAATAATGTTGGTTATATCTTGGGGAACAAAATTGTATGTGGATTGTACCATTTTTCCTATAATGTTTTATGCTAAGCATTTATAGACATGATAATAATGCTCAATGAATGCATTATAATGCATTATGAATGTGTTCATATAGATGCTTATAGACATGGCATTTAGTAGCTTATGGTGGAAGTAAAGTAATGTTATTTCTGACAGGTACTCAATTTTGCACAAAAATCCTCAATATTGAAGGCAAGAGCTTTTTTCATTCAGTTCAGTATAGCTCTACAGCCAAATACCTTCAGGTTTATGAATCAGCTTCCCACAAATAGCTCTGTGTGTATGAAGATCAGATGATCTCTCCATTGTCACAAGACACCTTTAATACTGTGCAAATGTGTGACCTACAATGAAGCAGCTATCCCATTCAAGCTTTTCTACTGATATCTGTTCCTTCTGGAAAAGGCTTCAGGTTCACAGAGACCATGTACTGAATGTATTACAAAATTCCAGAAATGTGAAAAATATTTTTAAACACCATAGTCAGGCTTAATTGACCAAGCGCTTGTTCACATTCAGTCCCCTTTATCATCTCATTATCAGGTATGACTTAGTAGCCTGGAAACTTAGACGAGCAGTAATCATTGTACTACCAATTAAACGATGCAATCAGTGCAGTGACTGGCCCTGTATTTGCATACATATGACCTAAATAAATATGGAATTAACACAGTATAAGTCCAACTTGTTGTGACCTAGCCTCATGTGATCAGAATAGTAAATGTAATATTAAGATGAAATATATCTAAATCAATTTCCATTGACAATGCTAGCAGGGAAATCATATTACTGTGAATCAATGTTATAATAAAAAGCATGTTTAATTTGCAGTTACTGCTCGTAGGTCTAATGCTAAGATGAATGCTACTTTAAGGTACTTGACAGTACATGAGTTTTATTGTTGTGAACAGGGTTCAGCAGTTTCATTGGTTTTATATTGTATTGTCAGGAATGAAAACAAAAGTTTCTTTTTTGGGTTCCCATAGGTAGTTAGGCCTGATTTCTTTGAGTCAGTTGTTTCGGCTCTAAGTAGCAGTTTGTCCTTGGAATGAGTAGTGATGTCCTTGCAAGGTCAAAACAAAACAAGACCAGAAAAAGACACTGCCTGACAGGAAAGGAAAAAAAATCAAACGAAGACAATGTTTTAATCCTAAAGGAAAACAAAACCCTCTGGGATTGTAGGGAACATAAAAAATGTGACTTGATTAATTTCTGTAATTTGAGAGCATATGTCACTGTTTAGTTTTAATGGTCTTACTTGAAATGTGCCAACTTGAACAACATTTTGAAAACATTAAAAATCTTTAGCCACTCGGGATTGTTCTGTAGGGGCACAAATGGTGACACATTCAGTTCTCTATGGGAGGCTCTGACATGGTTCATTTTCACACTAAAAATCTGAAATCTTTTCCATTCGTCATGGGGATTCAACGCAGACTGAAAGCTTCAGGTACTTGAAGGATGCAGTCAAAACATGCTATGACTCATCAGTGAACGGCAAAGAAGAGAGTATATATTCATCATAACGATAAAAATGAGCAAAGTGGATCATTCTCATTATGACACAAAGTTCTAATGTTTTTCAGTTACAATGCAGTAACAATATTCATAACAATGACTAATCGTGATAAAAACAAAATATTTTTGTTTTATAATATGTCTACCAAAAAATGTTCACATTGTAACATACAGAACATGATATTCAAAAAATCATCAAATACATGAATTTTTAGATTAATATGAAGGGAAGAATAGACTGAAAACCTTGAAAGTATTTGCCATACCCCAAAAGAACTTAGATCATTCTGAATAGTCAACCACAGCTAAAATACCAAGATTCTCACTGGTGACCTTCAAAACTCGAAAGCTTGGCAATATTACATGAACAGCTATCTCCACTCTCACCAACAATTTCTATTACTACATTGCAAAATGATACTAATACATGTACAGTAGATTATTTGGTTATATACCATGATAAATTCATAATATTTAATCCTTCTGCCAATTACACAGATTTTTTTAAAGTCTATAATCAAAATAATAATTCAAAATTTCAAATTAACGTAATATGCCATTCCATATGCTGTGTGTTTATTTTCATAATGATTTATGTATTAATTTATTGGGTGTGTACACTGACATATTGTTGTGATGTTTTCGCTGTAACATGCTTGCTTTACTCGTTTAAGCAATGTATTTTGGTGTATGAGCCATAACAACACACACTGTTTGTTACTTATTACTGTTAATTAATATGTTCATAAGAGATAGACATGGAATGGCTTTTGGCTAAAAATATTTTATTTGTTTATTTGTCACTTGACCATCACAGCATGATGATGACTCTGGAGACACCACCTGTGAAGTAAAGATCTGTCATCCATACTGGCTGACATATACATGTAGGGCCCTTGCTTGCAAATATACCATTAGCATTTACGCTGAAGCCAGTCATTTATTTAAAATGCACCAAATGGAAAGCGATAAATATTTGCAATAGTGTTTTATAACGCAATGCAGTTGCAAATCTCCGCGACACAAGGCAGAAGTAATTTAAAAATATAAAACAGCATTCTTCATTAAGCAAGACCTCACATCACTATGCAAACATGCCTTTTGAGATCAGTATAAATAATGTGATTATTATCGATATGTCAGTCATTTCGTTAGATTAGTCAATGAATTTAGTGAACATCAGAAAAATAAAAAGGTGCGGAAAAAGATAAACGCCCTCTCACATCAAACTCTGACTCTTATTATGTAGATCCCAGAGCCATAGGGAGAGTTTGTGAGCTTTGTCTACCTTCTGATAGAACACTTTCCACTCCACTAAGCTACCTCTCCCATGCTGCTTCAGTGCAGTCAAGCAGCAAATGATACTCCCAAGCTCCTGTGTATTCAAATCTTTTAAATGTATTAATCAACCCTGGGTGTTCCTGTCTCGTATTCTCTGGGAATATTTCTTATTTAGGGTTTACAGTACCAGCTAGCTGCAAACATGTTTAGTAGAATAAACTGTTTGTATTTAGTGGAAAATACAAACATATTCCTGTATTACTACTATTATATTGGAATATTGTGTTATAGATTTTTTGATTATATATCAAATTTTACATAATTGGAAGATAAATAGTACAATGAAAATGTACACATTTTAACTGTTTGATATCATTATATAGAACACATATCATTAGAAAACATTATTTCAAGAGGGTCTTAACTAAATAGTTTATTGTCTACTGAATTTATATATGAATATTCATCTATCTTCCATAAAACTTATATACCAGAGGGTGAAAGTTCATATTTATTGTATTTTTCAGACACTGATTTAAAACAATAAGAATAAAAATCATTTGAAGGTTCATTGAAGTCCCTGTTTTCTAAAATTGCATATACTGTGCCTGTGGATATAATTAACACTAGGCTCAATTACTGGCTACTTGTTTTGTAGCCAATTCAATAGTCTTGTAAGAATTTTTGGAACGTTTTTTTAGCACAAAAATCAATAAAAATGTGTGCCTCGATTTTCAATTGATTTTATTGAAGCACAGCAGTTACTGTACTGGCAGAGTTTTAATGGGAGTCACACCTAGTTCTGCTGACACCAGCGTAAATGAGTCTCATTAGATCTTTAACTTTTTTATTTTATTTTCGCTGTTTTTTGCTCTAATTCCTGGTTTCAATCCACAGCTGCATACACAGTAAAACATGCATATGGACACAGTACAATTTTTTTTGCTCGTTTTTAAACATTATTTGTAACATTTATCACATGAACATTGTATTGTTTAGTCCTGTTGCTGAGCTTATACCCCTTGCAAGATGTTCATGGTCCTCAGAGGCAAATTGTAGCCCATCGCTCAGTCTGTTTCTCACTTTCATATTCCCATAAAGGCACACCTTGAGAGTCTTTATGACATCATCACTTGAATGTCCACCTTGAAACAACAGCCTGCTTTTGCCTTATGACAGAAAGTACTCCCAGAAAGATAGTATACTGATGAGGCATCTTAGATTCAAGGTTATAAGCACAAATTATAGCCTGCAGCTTGCATTCTAAAAACATTGTTTCGGGGCAAATCTATAGCTGATAGCTGAAGTGGTCACAAGAATGATGTTATTGTTTGTTCTGAGCAAGGAATTGAGTCTGTTCGGGAGAATTAAGATAGAGTGAAGGCATGTAAAACTCGCATAAACATGCAGTCCTGCAACTAAGCATGCATTTGTTGAGACAGCATTTAACAATTATTTTGTCAATTTCTTTGCAAAAGCTATCAAAAAAAAGTGTTCTGTTAGAGTCTGAACACACTTGGGATAGTGCATCACAAAACTCACAGATCTAGTGTCAAGTGTTAATACAGAAATTCTAGGTGATTTCCTTTGCCTAGTATTTTCTGCATGGTCCATAAATGTACAAACTCATTATCATTTGTCATGGACCTCTCCAAAAGACATCGGAGATTAGCATTAATAACTACACAACTGTGACTGCTCGTGTCGTCATGTCATCAAATCATCGGGTGTTCCTTCAGTGCTTTTCTAGAGCCTCCACTCCATTCCACTTTACTGTCAGCATTACTCATATAGCTCTGACCTCATCTTCTCCCGCAAGCTTTTTTGGAGTCTGTTTCTGACCAGACTGAGCTCTTGTGATGTGACTACCCCTTAACCCCAGCCTCTTTTTCGAAACTCCATAGCATTCATAATTTCCCAATATGCCAGCAGCCCGAAGGCCAGACCCTCTCCCACTGTGTCATGGACAGCTGGAGTCCGCATGCCCAAAGGGGATTCACTCCTTTGGACAACCAGAACAGCCAAACCGAATATGTGGGCATCTGGGAAAATAAGGACCTATAGAGGTACCTTGGCATGTCTTCCCAACTGTCTCTTCCTGCACCTGTGCTTTCTGCTACCTCTGCGTCTGTTGCTCCATCTGTTCAACTTCCCATTTTTTTAATTGGCCAAAACTTAACCATCCAACCCACAACAGTTCAGTCATTGGCCTTCCATTAATTTTTCCTGTAATATATATTTTCCCCTTAGGTAATTTTAAGCACAGACACAACAAGTTTGCACTATTTCTGATTGTCTCAACTCATTATTTCCTCCTTCATCAATGGCACTGCAGTGCCATGACAGGAATGGTCCGTAATTGTATATCACTTCAAATATACCACTATAACTTCAAATAATCATGCAGCTACATTTGGATTCATTCCATTAGCAGGAAATCATGATGTACAAATATTCTGTGCAATATGTATCAGGAGCTGAATAGATTGTTAGAATGAAACAATAATTAAAATTAGCTCCAGTTAGTTCCCTAAATGTCTAAATTATTATTGTAACCCAAAAGTGTAAAAATCAATTGTAAATTTGGGTCGTAATAACACAGATTATTGGCAGAAGAAAATGCTTATGTGAAATTCTCTTATAAAATGTTCTTTTTTTGAGAGAAATTACTTCTGACAGTATTTGTGAGGGATGTACATTCCCTCCCTCCACAAAGTCAATCTGTACAAGCAGGGTCAATGACAATATTGCCATCTTTGTGATTAATGTATGAGGACGGTCAATACTTCCAAGCATTATCTATTATGACACTATTGTTAAGTACTCAAGTTGAAAGGCACATACCTCTACCTTAATTTATCTAGCAAGTGTCTCAGACTGAATAATGACAAATGTTATGATGGAAAATGATGGAAAGGGGTTTCAGCTGAAGGTTTCTGAAGCATGATCATCGGGTTTCTTAAACTGAATACAGCCCAGCATCGCACACTGCATCGCCACAGTCTGACAGTGATTGGTCTAACTTAGGCTTCAGTCCATTTTTTGGAGGTCATCAAAATAAGCACACATGAAATGACTTCAAATACCCACGATCTGTGTAGCTGTCACTGCTGACTTCTGGTCCTGCAAGAATCTTACTCTAAATGGGGAAAATAATGACCAAAAAAATTCCTCCACCTTGTTTCTTATGTTTTATATATGTTTTTGCATTAAAATGTATTTCATATTTAATCAGTTGATCAGTTAGATTAACAGCACTCTCAAAACTGCCTGACTGCAATGTTATATTCTATGATGTAAGCAGTGAAAGCAAAACTCTTCTAAATAAACTTAGTCACTTTATTCTCTGAGTTTTACAATTATATTTACTTATCTTTTTCCTCTTATTTCCACCACAGGATTTAATATTTTTTTCACAAAAAATGTTTTTATATCGCAAATGTAAATACAAAATTGATTAAGAAATTATATTATTTTGCTGTCTGATATTAATTAAATTTTGCAGTGACCAGTCACTGCGTTATTTATTGCCTTATTAATGCCACTTATTTCAGTTACAGCCAAATGTACATAAGTTTATGTAAGAATATGTATATGACAATACTATATAATAAAATAAAAAGAGAAAACAGTCAGAAGGGTACTGTACTATACATGTTGGGTCATTAAGGAATTAGGCAGAAATATCCAGTCTTACATAAAAGCACCTTGACCCCATACAGGCACCCGGTCCTTATGTTCCTCAATCTAAACACCCCCTCTAGTGTTAGTGCATGGCACTGCCTCAGGACATCCCATTGAGTAACACCACATACAAGAAACACATAGGAAGCCAGTGCCATCTTATCGTTACAACCCAAAAGATATAAACACATACATACCCAGCCTTGCCTCCAAAACAGCTACAGAGTTTCCGAGAAATTAAGTTAAATGCAATACATAGTGCATAATTAATTCCACAATTTTTTAAATTCTGGTTTAGAAAACGAAATATTATTGAAAGCCTGTAAATACTGTAAAACGCATAGTGGGTTAGAAACTTTATAAATGCATATTACATGGTGCATACTTGTACAGAGTAAAATTAATTACAAATTTAACTAGCAGCTCATAACTCATTGACAATAGAAGGTACAAAACAGTGTCTTTATAGTGTTTCATGTGAAAGTTAACAATGATAAGTCCACATTTCCCATTCTCATAATGTGCATTCAGCTAGAAGTTCCATCTATAAAGTGCCATAGACTAAGAATTCTAGCACTCAATGTAGGCAATCATTATAATTGATGATTCCTGATTACCATTTAACCTACAAATATGAAATAGTAGTACGGCTCTACATGTCAAGACTAACATTTAGAACCCATGAAAATAAGCAAGAGAGATCCACAAAATCACAATGATTAAAATGTGGACCTAACTAAACAGCTTTAGCTATGTACTTTCTGGAGCTCCAAATTACGATTTAGATTTTAAAAGTCATTTAAAATCCATTATAGCTTCGTATTGACAGAATAAAATCAGATAGCACATAAATGAGATTTCCAGCACAGATAATTAATATGGCTTCAACTGCTTTTCGACACTCAGCAAAATAGCATATTCATAATTAATGTTTTATGTTTAATACAGTAATGTATTCACTATGAAATACAGGGTGAGAATAAAACATCCACAACCAAAGAGTCAATGATAATGAGTTTTAATAAAACACCCCTTGTTTTTAAAGAGTTGACAGAACTTGTGACTAACAGTCTTAATGTATCTTCATCAGAAACAAATATGTTGCCCTGTGTCAGAAATAAAGGCTTCTAAAATGTTTTGCCTGTGCTCACTGATTACAATTAATATACATGAAATCATACAGTAGCGCCACTGTTTTAGACATGGTTAAAATGCAATGCAGTGACGATATCATAAAGACAACCACAATGCTATCTGGAAATGCAGCAATAGGATTACACATCATTATGTCCTCATCTCCAGATTCACAGCTTCACAGATTCACAAGTTTCACAGCTGCTGGAAGGGAAATGGAGGACTAAGAGATATTGTTGCTCTTTGCGCTGTGTTCAGCGAATGGCACACAGCAGAAAATTGTTTTGACATTGGTGCTCAAAAACTAAAGTGCAAGCTGATACATCTTAAATGTATTATAAAGTGTGTTTGCTTAGCCACATTTGTAAGCCATGTGTAACACAAGCATTAGCACATTTACGACAACATCCCACCACATGGATGCCCTGCTCGGATGCATACTAATATCATTAGTGCATGATTGAAATGAAAAGAAGACAAGCAGTGAGAGAGAGGGATGGCAGATGGCTTTATCTTAGTACTTTGACTCCAGACTTAAATTTTAGAAAGACACTTTGAGTACTGCTTTGTCAGTAAAATGAACCGCAGACCTGCTGACGTTACAAAGCGAGACTGCTTCATAAATTTCCAGGTAACTGCTCTTTTCTGAGTGTGTGTGTGTGCGTGTTTGAAAGCCTCAGGTCAAGTACGCCATATAAGCCATGCCCCTTATGACATCATCACCTACTAAGCTCCGCCTATACTACCAATGACTACTCCCCTGTGTCTTCAGAAACTATACTAAAAGAGTCCCTCTCGTTCTGAATGAAACTCTCTCTGCAATTATTTTCAGCAAAATGATCCACACCTTCTCCAGCTTCCCCAGGGCTTGCATTCACTAGTATAATATGCCTTCAGTTTATGACATTAATTTGTTTTGTTCTTTGAGTTGAGAAGTAATGGCACTTCACGTAATTTTTTTTTCCAAGGACACCCTCTTAGTGTCTCATCAAAATCACTATAGCAACTCTTAGGAGATCAAAGTACAATTTATCTGCATTTGTCTAGACAGCTTGAAACTACTAGAAGTGGACAGATTTCAGTAAATGAATTCCAATCGTTTATTCCATTCCAATAAATAATGTATTACAGAAGGGTCTCTTCCATTTCTTCATTACAGAGAGGGTAGAGAACCATTGTGGAAATGACAGAAAAATCAACAGAGAATTTCCTCGCTGTGAAATGTTTACTCCCTTGTAGAGCAGCTTTGCGTCATCTTCTTGAAAATGAAGTAGTACAAATTTGGAGGTGAACCCTAATACAGAATGTGAAGAAACAACTTTTGCAGGTTATTTATTTGTGCTAGGTAATGTGTAAGCACAAAAGAACAGTATCAGCAGGTCTGTTCATTTGAACAGAAAAGATTAAGAATAGGAACAGGAACTGTGTTAAAGAAAAGAATATTACTACTTGAGTTTAAAGTTATATTGGTATAAATGTAGCACAATAATCCAAACTGCATTGTACAAATATGATTGAGATTCAAATGTTTCTTAAACTCCAAATAACGGTCAGAACTCAAAGCAATATAACACTTGCAAAAATTTCACTGCGAAAATAACTGTTAAGAATCCAAACTCCCATATTTCATTTGTCATTTTTCCCAGCCTTTGGCAGGCATTGAATTGGGCTGCATTTCTGTATTCCAATTATTTGGGCATGAGATCCGTTCAATATATGTATTGGCAAAACCTACACGTTAGTGTAGACAATGCTTTCCATTCATAGGAGATGCTGCAGTGGGTGGTTCAAGATAGACAACTGTTTATAAATACAGGCTCTGCTCATTAGTGGAATGTCATTGGTGTCAGCATTAGGTGAAGGGATGACTTACAAGCCAATATTCAATGTTTGATTTGTTTAAAATGTATCTGAAGATAATTTTTAGCTCGATATATTGCTATTTGTTTGGATTTTTATAATGGTTTATAATGGTTAATGGTCAACTGCTTAGTATAGATAAATTAATAACTAATAAAAATTACTAATAACAATAATAAGATATTAATAATGAGTTAACTATGACTGTCCTTAAGTCAGTTCTTACATATTAGCCATATATGTATAAGAACCCCCATGTTTCGTTTTTAGAACATTACCTGATCTATTTCACTAAAAGGAATCTATGAGTCACTGATAACCTGATGTTTAATGTTAACATTGTGTCTGCAATTTTCAACACTTTCTAAAACCTAGTTTTGAAAAAAAAAGTACATCTCATACACTGTGTATTGCTAAAATAAGTCAATAAAACACTGTGATGTGATTTAAATGCTATATTACATTTTGCTGGCTGAATACTGTAACTGATTCTACTAGACAATGCTGTAGTTATATTGGGACCTACAGTACAAAGCACTGAAAACTGCCAGGCAATTTGCAGCAAGACACTCCCTTATTACAAATAGCTTAGTCTAGAAGGGGGCATTCAGCAAGCAAGTAAGAAGGTCAACTAGTCATTAAAGAGCAAGCAGGAAATAAGAATTGGGATTCCTAACAATAACACAAAATGGTTATACTTAATTCATCTCCATGGGGATCATCTTTTATCTATCCCATCTTGGTCACCATGAGACACATAGATAGGTGAGAGCAAGCTTGGGTGTCAGCCATTGTTCAGCATCTCTGAAGTTAATTTGGGGATGCAATATCCATCCATCCATTGTCCAACCAGCTTATCCTCCTGGGTAGGGGGAGGGTCCAGAGCCTATCCTGGAAGCAATGGGCACGAGGCAGGGAACAACCCTGGATGGGGGGCCAGCCCATCGCAGAGCACACACCAACCATGCACACATGCACACTTACGGGCAATTTAGGAACTCTAATCACCCTCAGCATGTCTTCGGACTGTGGGGGGAAACCGGAGTACCCAGAGGAAACCTCACGACGACACGGGGAGAACATGCAAACTCCACACCCATGTAACCCAGGCGGAGACTCGAGGGCAACATTTAAGTTTGATATTTTGCAAAAGTCTGAGTGGAGGACAATGTCTAAGCGGATGACTCAGACGACTACAGGGGCTTACGTAAATTTTCAGCCGCTGATCCTTGTTAACCCTAGTGTTTTATATGAGTACACAACTCTTTAGGTGTCATGGACACGACCCGGATAGGGAGGGGCCACCCCGTAGGGACCGGCCCCTAATTTACCGCGGGGGTACAAAACAGCAGAGAAGGAGAATAACCGGCGCGAAGTATTCGTACCGATGATTGCATTGTGTCGTACTGAGCGTTTTGCCCTGTTTTCTGTGT
>JABFDZ020000045.1:6732731-6745836 GCA_019775955.2 Pollimyrus isidori | reverse complement strand
CCTTTTGATCTCCGGCTTTCCTGACCTTCTCGCCTGTTACACGACTACTCTTTCGCCTTGCCCTACGGACTTCGTTCATTGTTTACGCTTTACATTAAAGCGCCTTTGCCTCGCATACCTGGGTTCGTCTGTTTGCTGGCCGACGTTACATTAGGTCTGCTCTAAGTAAATCCAAACTCAAGTGAGTCGTTTGAGAGTTTCATTCTGTTTGTTCTGAGAGTTGTTTTTGTTGGGTTTCCCAGTCACTGCCAAACAGGCATATTTTTTTATTCTCGGGGATTGTTTTGCTCTTCTTGTTTTAGGTATATAGTTCATTACTTTTCTCCCTGAATATTAGAAATGCCTAATACAGGGCACCCTTTCAAAAGTTCCCTGCATCACAATAATAATAATAACAATCATAATAACAACAACAATAATAATAATAATGATAATTATTGTTATTATTATTATTATTATTATTATTATTACATGAATACTCAAATAGTGAGCTATTAGCTACCCGTCAGTTACCAATAAAATTAAAATAAATTAGTTTGATTTCAGTATTCAAGCATTTAAACATTCCAACAATTTTGGACTGAGTGATACACTTAAGTTATGTCACACATTCAAGATATAAAATCATTTTGGTAAAGTAATGCAAAGCTCACATTTACTGTAACTACAGCTTACAAACAAGAATTACACCGAAGGATTTCGAGGAACACAGCTTCATCTACTTAAGAAAATTGCGTTTGATTACCATGACATTAAGGTTGAATCAAATTAAGTGGTAAATGGCCAGCATGGTATCTCAGTGGGCAGCATTGTGTTCTCACATTCATAGGCTGGTGACGACATTTCTGGTGACAGGGCAAAGTTTCTGTGTCTCCCATGTGTCCATGGGGGTTTTCTACCAGAGCCCAGAGCTATTTGTGTCTCTGAATTGCTTGTAGGTGCTGAGTGTCCTGTGATAACCTTAACCCACCTTACAAAAATGAGTGAACAAAATTCATATTCATTTTCATTACTTTGTAGTGCCAATGTTAACCACTGCCAAACAGCACATCATTATTATGTAAAATCAACAGGTTAATGTTATGGAGCTGGGTTCAGCTTTTACTTGCCAACATTAAATTCAGCCATAAACAAGATGATGTGCTGTTCACCTTAATTGTGGAGGTGACATGCACTCAATGGATTTAAAAAATGATACAGTACCTTAAGCAATTCGAATGCTGTCAAGCAACATCTCAAGACATGTAATGGCTTCTTTCAGAATTACTTAGTGTGGTTCTTTATTTTAAAATAATCCATCATTATTTAAAGCAAGTAGTTTATAATTAAAATCTAATGATCAACAGGTTGGCAATCTGTTCAAGCAACTCAATAAATTAGTAGCATACAGTATATTCTATGTAATGTCAATATAATAAAATTAACAGCAAAGCACATTTCAAATAGCTTGACTTCACATTTTCATGTTTAGAATAAACAACAACAAGCATCCAAATTTCCAAAGGTTTTTTATATGGTACAATATAAAGATTCTTGTCACATAACGGTTTCAGACTGCATCTAGATGATGATTTTAACAATGGATTGCAGTATTGACCATCAACAATATTCTAAAAAAGCAAAGTTTTTTTTTAATCAAAAGTTTTAACCTCAACATAAAAACATTTTTGGACTGCCAGTGTTATCCCAAGGGATGTAATCTGCAGACAATTCTCTGTGCTAAGTCCTGTCGTAGCTTCATGCAAGGATAATTATGGTTTTCTACAATCTATAGAAGAGACTTTCTGAAAGGTATTTCCTGCTCCGGGATACATTGTGAAGTCTAGCCAAGGTAATAATCCAAAAATACATCTTTTCAAAAGACAATCCAGCGATCAGTTATTGATTACCTGTTCAGCATCAAGCTCTATCTAACCTTCCTGTTTTTCATTGTTGTATTTTAACACAGAGTAATTTAAATATGCCTTTATGGTACTAATAATTAAAATACAATTCAGCAAGGAAACAGAATTCTTTGATCTTTTTCTTAGGCATTTAAAGCATATGTTCACTAGCGTGGTCTTGTTGAATTTAGCTGACACAATGGAAAGTCAACTTGTTCAAAGTCAAGAAGTGTCTACATATGACTTGGAAACATCACATCGCTGGAATCTTTCCCTGTTAAATGAAAGATGCTTACGCTTTATTTTTGGTAATGGAGGTATTTAAGCAGGTTGTTATCATTAAAATCTAGATGGAAAATAAAAGGGAGTGTTAGTAAAGTTAATGTGGCAGATCCTGGCTTTATGGCTACTTTGACTCTCCTGTACAGATAAAGGCAGTGCATCATTTTAATTAGGGAATGTATTAATTGATTGAAGTTTCCGTTGTATTTTATGTTACCATTTGTCTGCGTCAGCTGCAGCTCCATACAAAAGCGGACGCTATTCGGTGACCCGCCACACCACAATAGCGCCATTTTTCCTCTGATTCATTTTCTGGCATGTGCTCGTTTTGGAGAAATGGTGGAAAAAGGGCATTAACAGTGCACCCCTTTCCTATTCTTCAGAAATGATGCAGTTGAACGTGCTGCTCCATTGCCTTCAGTGCTGCGCGTCTAGTCAGTGTGGCCCACAGAGGAATTAAAGAACCACTCGAGCCCTTTGAAATTTACACTACTTACACCAGGAAAACTGCAAATGTTGCAACAATTTACCAACACACACATACACAATAGAAACGAAATATTTATTACACCATATTTGCCTAGTTGGCTGTTAATGTTTATAATGTACAAACAAAAAAACATATTATATTCGAAATGTGTTCATATTTTCCACCTTTGTATTCGAGTTTGTTATAAAACAACTGGATAGAGCAGGTGGTCTAAAATGACAACAAGCTCACTCTCGCTGTGGCCACCAGTATGGGTGTAGCCCAAGCATTGTTCACTCTACATTTTCTATATCACACCTCTATTGTGACTATAATGGCATCAAGCACATTTTCTGGGAAAAAAGTGTTATCTTAATCTAAATATAAGATCAAGATTAACCAATAAAAGCCAGTGAGGTGCTTGCAGAAGCAGTAAAAGTGGCTGAAAAGACATTTTATATATATAGGTGAGCTTGACTTTGTGAAACATGTGAATATAGCATGGGCCTATTATGATATTACACTTCTGAATTATTATGATCCTCCCAGTTCAAAAAGCATATTTAGTCTTTTGTTTTATGGTTGTAAAACATACCTTTCTTTTCTTTTTCCATGTATTCTACAATTGTACTATTAATCAGATGTTTGCAAATATATTTTAAAGCATTTGAAGTTATATTGCTCATAATGCATTGTTTTGACTTTTGTTTGTGTGACCGCCCTGCTCGCCCCCCCCCCCCCCTTTCAAAATAGACATGTCAATCAAACTCCAAGCCAATCTGAAGCATAATTGGCCAACCCAGAATTTTGGCACATTTAAATTGACAAAATAAAGTTTTGGCTCTGAAGTGCCTGGAAATAAATCCTTCTTAGCTGTACTGTATGTGGCTTTACGCCATGAGACTTATTTCAGCTACATAGAACAAAAGCTGGGAAACAGATTTGTAAACACTAATTAGCAGAAAAAAGTGAACCCCCTGGAAGTGTAAATAATTTATGACACCCATTTCTTCTCCGACTACAGTCTGTACAGAGAGGTAAATAAAATGAGACTTTAGAATCCATTAGCATCTCTAAATGAAAGCACAGTTTCCAAAGGTGGCAGGAATACTCAGCTAAGCACGCCCCACGTGTACCGCCTGTACCACCTCAGTCTCATGAGCCAAAGTGAATTTAGCCATGCTAAGATTAGCCTACTCAGCATTATGACACTAGCGTTATGTAACAGCTGCCAGACAGAAAGCTACTCCTGACCTGCAAACAGGAATACATACTACATGTGTGACTTGGAAAATTATCTGCACGTACAGTAATGATGTTTTGTGTTGACGTTATTTAATGGAATAATTTAAGGTTCACACTAGGTGTCATGGTGTTAATTACCAAAGATGTCTATGACATAATTTATGGTCATGCAGCTGACTCAACCCGACACGAAACAGGTGCGCATTAAATCACATATATCCAAACAGACAGTTGCAGTTGTAGGTCTGTGATTCCGCAATAAACCTGAGATTATTCCCCTGCAATTGCATATATGGGTTTGGTGCAAAACAAAACTGAAAATGGTTACAATTCTCATGGTAATGCATCCGTTCGGTAGGACAGTAGTTCCCTTACACTTTGGAGAATGTATTATCTGAGTACCACAGCTCTAGTGCAACTGGAGGAGGCAGGACCAAAACATGTGATTTGCTGGTCCCACCTCCTCTAGTTGCTTGGACCCACCTTCTCTACAATCTGATTGGTTATCTCTCTGAGCCAGTCATTTTTCTCCGTATGTCCTTAGATTTTTGCGTAAATAAAACTCCCATAAGCAGTACAACACGGAGCGATTAGGCAAAGTCAGTATAGAATGGGTCAGAAAACATCATAGCTTTAGAATAAACATGCAAAGCATCTCATTTATTCCCTCACCTTGGTTCAACAGAGGACTTTAGGCTCCACCACACTGTCCTTGAACACTTAATTTATCATGCAACGAATCAGGACCAAACCAATGAAGATAAAGTACCCTGCTTTCTATGGGAGTAGACAACACGCTTGAGAGGGCAGACTTTAACCACAAAATAAAATCTCAAGATGTATGTTTCAATCTTCATGCTAATTATTTATGATTTATGGCTAAGATGCATCACTATAACCCACAAAAAAGATATGTTCACCACTGAAGAATGTGATTATCTACATAGTTGACCACAATGACAAATTAGTAAATTATAAAAACATCTTTCAGCCTACACAAATGTTTAACCTTCTTTGATTTATTTTTTCTAATTTATTCTCCATAGGGGTGCCTGGGGAAAATTGCGTGGCAAACATAGCATCACATGCACTGCAGTACACACTAATTGAAATTTTACTCGTGCAAAAATGTTTAAGTACAGTGTTTAACATGGCAACTACCATATTTGACTTAAAAAATACATATTGCACCTGTTGAATATCACTGGATGTGCATGTGGAATTTGTAGGTTGACATTAGGACTGCAAAAAAACTATTATTTTGACAAATGATCATGTGATGAGTCCAAAAAACAGAGTTTGAAGCAAAGTACAAATGCTTTAATTTAAAAACATTAAAAGGTCTTTTTAAGTCATACTTATGAAAAAAAACTTTTCACAGTGTAGATAATTTCATTTGAAAGTGACAAAGTGGCATAGGAACAAAGATACTCGGTCTCTGCCATATTTGACTTACTAGCAATAGCAGTATACAGTATTTTGATGGCATTTTAAAAAGCAGTGCCATTTCATCATTTTGAAATTTTGACAATAAAATCTGCCAAGCAGGGGAGACAGCCTAGATTTAACAATACAACTGTATGCCGTGTTACCATAATACCAGCCAACAACTTAAAAACCATCTATTAAAGTTTACCCATTTAATGGCACCGCTTGTATTTGTGTTAAAGTGTTTTACAAAACATCTCTAACTATATATAATACATTTGCCCTGTGCTGGTCTGGTGAAATATCTGGTGGAATGACAAATGTAGTATGTATTATGTAGTATTTAGTATGTACATAAGAGTCTGTGCACACAATTGGACTGTGTCAGCACGTGGGAAAATGAAGTATGGTGGTGGTGCCATATGCAATACACGAACCAAGTCACAAAAATGCAATCAATCAATTGCAAAATTCATGATTGACTACTGTATTTTTATTACTGATCATTATTAGTGTTATCAATTATTTGTTTCGACCCTAGTTGCTATTTCGGTTTAAATTTCATCATGACCATGTGATTAGACTTATCACAATATATTTCAACATTCTTGTCAAAGTACCTTGTGTTTAGTATTTATTCTATAATAATTATAATCATTATGATCTTCCTGAGGGGGTGGCACGGTGGTGCAGTGGATAGTGCTGTTGCCTCACACCTCTGGGACCTGGGTTTAAGTCTCTGCCTGGACTACGTGTTTGTGGAGTTTGCATGTTCTCCCCATGTCATCATAGGGTTTCCTCTGGGTACTCCAGTTTCCCCCCACAGTCCAAAGACATGCTGAGGCTGATTGGAGTTACTAAATTGCCCATAGGTGTGCATGTGTGAGTGGTTGGTGTGTGAATGTCCCCTGTGATGGGCTGGCCCCCCTGTCCAGGGTTGTTCCCTGCCTGTTGCTTCCAGGATAGGCTCCAGAATCCTCGTGACCCAGTAGGATAAGCAGGGTGGAGAATGGATGAATGATCTTTCTGAGCATAAGCAGTGGAAGGCATAAAAATATAGCTATTTTTGCAGATAATGATGAAAAAATGTTGGTCAGTTACTTTAAGTTACAGAGAGGATGGTTTCCTCTATGATATAATTGAGTTGCTAATGTATTCCTGATTTTTTTTTAACTAAAACTAAGCAAAATGCTTGAAACAAAAAAAAGGCAATGATCCCATCTAGTCCTATGGAAAAATGTACAAGAGGATTTTAAGAATATGCATAAAAACAAGACACTATTTAAATTGTTCAAAAACATCTGACTTCTGTTATTACCAATCCACACACAAAGAAACAAGTAAATATAATGCATTCAAATGTGTCACAGCAAACTACTAGTGCAGCCCATTTAGAAAAACCACACAATGGGCAGAGTACACTAAATGGACAAAGGTATTGGGACACCTTGCCATTACTCCTACAGAAACACATCCAGAAGAACTTTTGTGAGATCAGGAACTGATGTTGGATGTGAAGGCCTGGCTCGCATCTCCATTCTAGTTCATCCCGAAAGGGTTTGATGGGGTTGAAGTCGGGATTCTGTACAGCCCAGTCAAGTTCTTCCCCACCCAACTCACCCAACCATGTCTTTATGCACCTTGCTTTGTGCACTAGGGCACAGTCATGTTGTAACAGAGAAGGGTCTTCCCCAAACTGTTCCCACAAAGTTGTATGTATAGAATTGCACAAAATGTCCTGGTATGCTGAAACCTTAAGAGCTCCCTTTACTGGAACTTTGGGGCCCAGCCCATCCCCTGAAAAACGACCACATACCATTATACCTTTTGTTTCCCCTGTTTCAGAGTTCCGTGGCAGTGTACTTTACACAATTCCATCCAATATCTGTCCTAAAGTTCACAAGCTCCTCATAGCAACAGTCCCAACAGTAAAATGTAACATGCAAAACATCTGAGAGAAGCTTTTACATGTGGAGACTCCACTGGCATTTAATGCTGCCCCCTGAGGGGAACCTGCATTTTGCAGCAGGAAACCATTCAAAATACACTCATCTTTATTTAAAGGCTGTAGAAGATGGAAGATTGAAAATGCAGCAAATGCCACTGCGCTACAGGAGCTAAACTTACTGTGGCAGCACAAATGATTTTATGAAACATCTCTAACTATATGCAAATCACAGCATGATATGTCACATACAGTGTTTTGAAAGTCAGATTAAGTTGAAGTAGGAAAAACTAATATTCACCCACAGACAAGTTTGTACAGATCACTGACAATTAGTCAAGATGCTAAATAGCTAAATATAACAGTTTATTTACAATTTTAAAAGTGATGAACTTTCTCTTTGTTTGTTACAGTACTTTTTCCGGGAACATTTTTAACTAAGTGTTCTCACCCTTCACCGTTTATTTCCGTTTTCCCACATACAACACTATTTATTATTTTAAACAGGGAGCCCCTTTTATTACAAACACCACCTACTGAAAGACAAACTATACTGTAAGTTTGTAAGGGTTCCTATATATTTCTTCCTTTGTATGTCAATAAGCAGCTTTCAGTGATGATGCACTCTTTCGCAAAACTGACAAGCAGTGTGGTGACAACTGAGTGATTAACTGGGATAATTGCTTTAGCTGAACAGTTCTCCAACAGGAGGCCTGAAGTACATGCAATTAAAGAAGAGTAAGGAGATCATCTTAGCATCAAGCAGATTTTTAAATAACTGAAAAAAAATGCTATAAATTCTACCGATTTACAGGTGTATATGATGTTTCTTTAGCTTGTCTGGTGACTATGGTCACGATAAGTGAATATAAGATGATGCAGCGTTGGTCAACCCACTGGGTGATACAGGTGGCTACTAGGTACTGGATGGATGGATGGATGGATGGATGGATGGATGGATGTTTTTTCTTGCTAACTGGATATGGTAGCTCATACCAAGGATAGGTAAATATAGATGATACATGTTCCACAAGTTTCCTATTTAATCTTACCATATATCTGAATGTTGTGTTACACAACTTATATGTAAGTGAACATGTATGTGGTTCAGAAACTGTCAATGACTTTTCTTTCTCTGTAAATAATATCTCCATCTTGTGCAGTTTAACCCAGTTCTACACAGAACACATCTGCTTCTCATCAATACCTTCGCCATTTTAATTGAGATTGATTAGTCGTAAATGCATCTCATCCAAATTGTTACCAAGCCTTGTGCCTTATGCTGCATGTGATAAGCTCCAGGTATACTCACAATCCTGACCAAAAGAAGAAGTTATAAGGTGGACGGATGGATAGATGGTTGGGTAATCTGTAATGTAATTCTTAAAAACTTAATCTCCCCATCCATCTTCTACAACCATTTCTCTAATAAAAGATAGAGGCGGGCTGGAAGCCTACTCAGGAAGCATCAGATATAAGGCAGGAGAGCTCATGGGAGTTTTACTTAAGCAACAATGTTCTGAGGGCTGAATGAAAAATGATTGGTTCAGAGATAGTCAGTCAGATTGTAGAGGAGTTGGATCCAGACAACTAGAAAAGGCGGGACTAACCAATCAGATGTCTTCATTCCACCTTTTCTAATTTCTTGGACCCAGATCCTCCACTACCTGATTGGTTATCTCTCTGAACCAATACTTTTTCATTCTGCACTCAGAACATTTCTGTGTAAGTAAACCTCCCAACAGTGGCACATGACCCCCGAGATGAAATGCATGTCCTTAACATACACAGCCATTACACATCCTTAAGAAGTACTACTAATAAGACAGCTATCATATCATCCTCAGATAAGAAACACAGTCAGTTGTACCTACCAAGCGACTTAGCTAAACATTTGATCAAAGCCTCTCAATTCCAGAGCTTTGTCTCTAAATTGGCTAATCTGCCTAGAAGCTTAAAGACTGACACAACTGAGATGTTGCTGCATCATATGCTGCCACAGTAAATATTCCAATATATTACACCCATTGAATACTTCCAATAAGCATGGTTTGGTAAAACAGACACTAAACGTGCCACTAATAAAAAGTGGCTATTTGTCAAGCCATCAGCTGGCAGAAAGTCAAGTATGCAAGTAGGTACATTTCTAAATAAGCATATATAAGTAGTACTAACTACTTGCTAATTGGTTAAACTGAACCAATATTTGTGCGATTTGCATTAAAACTTTGCAATTAACATAAACACACAGGATGCTTTGCCAGATGTTGCTGTTCCCTTCCTGTTCTTAAAGAACAGCTTGTTTAGTCGGAGGATGTCATTTGTCTTCTAGGCAGTGCAGTTGGCAATTAGGCCTTTGGTTATGTATTACAAATTTCATTTACATCCCCTAGCTTCCACCTTTCGGTCTAACGTAACCAGGGAGTACTGGGCAGGCATACAAGATACTGCTGGATGCAAAGCTACATCACATACAATTGCAGAATTGTTTCATTTTTTGTGTGTGCTTGTAACCAAATGGATTGCTGTAATTCTAAAGATTCGGATTTCATGAACTGCAATGTATACCATATCAAGGTAACGCTTAGTGGGTGTGAATTTTACATTGAATTCCACAACAAAATTGCCATCATTTAAGAATTATTTAATGGTAAGATACAAAAAAAATGTATCATTGTATTATTAAATGATAAAGTATATGAAATCTAAGGTATTCCCATTTCTTTCCCCAGCTTTTAGTTTTCTTTGCCTAATTACAGATCACAGATGTGTCAGATCACAGAACAGGAAAACCAGTGGCAGTGGTTCCTCTTAAAAAAATGAAACAAAATTAAATTCCACCTGCAAAACCTCTGGATGACCGCGCTGCTGGCATTTATACTTCGGCTATAATAAAGGGTTTGTTCGTGGGTTCATCGAAAGTCCTTGTACATCCGAAATGCTTCTGTATGTTTGTAAAATGTTTTAGATCCATTTTCGTCGAATTTAACTTTCCGTTTCACAACACACAATATCATATGAATGCATGCGTCTTTTAGAAAGGGGAAACTGCAGAGTTAATTTGAAAATACTTTAAAGCACTGTACTCCACCTTTTGGATTAATCCTGTAAGTGCAAGGCTACACTCGGTTGTTTTTAAGGGGGTCTTTTCGGCTTCCTAATGTTGTTTTCCGTGTTGCACATGTTTCCGTGTGAAATACTGATTGATCAAGATGAATTATACACTTAAAAAGAAATGTGCACTATTCAAAAATTTCCAAAATAAGTATAAACTCAACGTTAACTTTTTATTATAAGATGTGTTTAACATGCACATACATGTTTTACATTTTTTTCTTTTTTGTTATGTGTTGCGGAAACCACATACTATGAAGGTACGACATATAATGTGAAACATGATGACTTTTAGCGTTGATTTTTTTATTGTATCTTAGCCAGATTCGGTTTCACAATAGCAGATCTTAATGTATTTAACAAAATCTACTCATGTAAGTTAGAATAACAGTCACACTTCGCATCTGCTTTGACTTCCTCAGTGTTATATATATATAGGTATATATATATGCATACAAACAATATCTATCGTGAACAACAAATCAAGAGCACGTGGTAATCCTGCAGAATTTCGCTTTTATTTGTGGCCAGGTGCCAGAAGTGCCATTTCAAAATATGTTTCCCTTTCCAATCAATTAAATTGGTTGCAACAAAAATTCTAAATCATGGTGATCAATAACCGTGGTTTAGTCATAACAATGCCGATTTATAATAATCAATACGCTTTAATTATGTTTAAAAGACAAACGTTATGTTTAACTTATTAAACTTATGAACAATTAGGCTATTTGTAACATTTTTTTAAAAATGCAGGCGTCTAGCGTGACCCATGAGATCTACAGCAAGCTGCTCATATTACTGCATCAATCGCAAATATAAAAAAAACAACCGACACAGTTTTTCTTGTGGACTTAGAGGACGAATTAGAATCGACAGCAGTTTTTCCAAAACCGTAATGCTGTTGGGAATGTAATATGAAACATGATGAGATCTGTGCACCTGTTACTGTGCGTGGCGGAAAAAAAATCAATAATTTCATCTCTATACCCTGGATTTCAGAAGAATGCCTAGTGTTGCGTGGCATGATACAAAGATCCTGGTGTATTATGTGTAACAAAATAATAACTTACGCTGCTGTTGTGTCCAGACCAGTGCACCATAGCCTGGTTGTGCGCGGAATCCCCCGTCAATGCGAAGGTGGTGCTTGTAACTTTGGGCTCATCTTGTCGAGGATTTATCACTTTACCATCATCCCCGGCCCAGGTGAAGTCGGACCTGCCCTGCCTGTGTCCCTCGAACATCGGTCCAGCTGCTTTCCTGTCTTGAGCTCCATCCATTAAAGCGTCGCCGCTTCTCACACTTTGGGAAAATTCACGTACTTCTGCTTCGCTCCGCTTCGGCCGCAGAAACGACGAACTCTTCTCCCCTAATTGCTTCCTCCCCGTGTCGCTTTTATCGTCATCAAGTCTTACTTTTTCACTTGCCTGAGACGGATTATGCGGGAATAGTTCTGAAACTCCATCTCCCGCATCCGCAGACCATTTCTTTACATGGTCAGATACCCCGAATTCGTCTGATCTATAAAGTACCTCTCTTTTATCAGCAAAATATCTCGTTCGTGGGAATTCCTCGCCGAATTGCTCTTTGAGTGCAAATCCAGTTTCTCCATCATTCATTCGTTTTCCCCGCAGTAATTCTTCCCGGTTTAGGTGAATTGCCAATTGACAAGACGCGCAAGTAATCGCAGCATCAGCAGTCATTATAATATGAGCCGAGATTAGAAGCCAGATACATAGAGCAAGATGTAAAGCAGCCTTAGTTCCCATCATCGATGCAGTCTGGAGAATGAGCTCTTTTGTAAAAACACCGTTTCTACAAGACTAAGCGGAAAAGAGCAACTCCTGCGAAGTAGAGACCTCCTCGCCGTATCACTGTGTTCTTCGGGCTCCAGCGAAAGTGCTTCTCAGCTAAACGGTTCACGTTCAAGGATCTGATCAAGTGAGCCGCCACATAGGGGTGGAGCTGAATCTAAGCCAAGCTGTCGAAACTGCGCCCGGAAGAGAGCATAAGCGAGGGAGACAGGGGAAAACAGAAAAGGGAGTGAGAGAGAGGGACTGTCCTTTCGGTGTGGCTCAGCGGTGTCAAAGCTGCCATTGTGCGGTTAATTATGGGCGACTAATAACTATTATTTTTGTTGAATTCCCTACAATTAAACTAATGGCTGACAACAGTTGCAGTCCGCCAACCTTTGAGGGTGAGAAAACATAAAACCAGCCACCCCTCATTCAGCTATCCGCCCATCCTTCCATACATCTACCCAATAACTATATATCTGTGGGTTACTCGGTGAAAACAATTATATCATTGTAACAATGTAACATAGTTTTTATGTAATTGAACTATTTTCAAGAACATGAAGAAATATTAAATTATATCGTGTGTCAAAATTATACATTTTGAAAACTGAAAATATATGAATTTAAGTTATATCGACTAAAGTAATATTGGCAACACATTGTAGTTATGAAATAAATATTCGAATGATGCATGTGATCAGGGACGTAGTTAGAGACAAACGGATTGGGGAGACTGACTCTTTACTTAGGGGATGCAATGGCAAACATATATAATATAAAAAGCTATTTATTACTTAAGCGAATAAGTGCAAATTTATTTGGGGGCTTAAAAAAACACTGTCTCGGTGAGGGGGGGGGGGGGGGGCTAAAGCCTCTGTAAAATATCCGAAAAAAAACCCCTGAATGTTACTATTTAAGTTGTCCCAACCCCCCAGTGTTGAAA
>JABFDZ020000045.1:6713598-6732631 GCA_019775955.2 Pollimyrus isidori | reverse complement strand
TTTTGTTCTCCCCCCCCCCCCGCCCGCGCGCCGGGCGCCGCCCCCCCCCCCCCCCCAAAAGCCTCTGTAAAATAGCCTCAACAACACCCCTGAATGTGACTATTTCAGTGGTCCCTACCCCCCAGTGATCAAAAGGTTGGGATCCCCTAATCTGTCTGATATGAATCTAAACTGTTCTGCACGTCTGACCTAAGAACTTGTGTAATTAGCGCTGGAGGCTGAGAAGAGTAGGTCTTCTGGAAGACAAGACAACAGGTATCTGTGAAGGTTCCAATAGATGGGGAAAATAATAGAATTCTAGAAAAGAATAGAAAAGAAAAACACTAAAACAACTTTTTTATTCATGAAGACAAAAAACAAGGGATATTACCCAGAAAAGCCGAGCGTGCGGGTAACGCGCTCAAGGGAGCTGTTGGTGATGAAGCAAACCAATAGGTTAGGGCATCCATCCATTGAGAAAGGGGAGGGAGGAGAGCCAGCTGTGAGTGACAGTCTGTCTTGAGTAATCTATCAGGCAAACAGTCCATTTACAGACATTCTACATTTGTAATATGTATATTTATAAGGTGAATCCAAGCAGTGACTCACAGGAAACAGGCACTGATGCAAAGATAATTTGCAGTGATTAATGCAATGTCTTCCAAAGCTTCCAATTGTCAAATTATGCACATCGAACGACCTGGCTTCTCGAAACCCTTCTCAGCGAAATTTAGCCATTCAACAAGTCATTTTTCACATCACATTGTAGGCAGGCTTACTGGGAAATACAAATGGAACACACTGCAAGCAATGAGATACTAAATGCAAAATTCTGCTAAACCGTAATAAATCACACCATTCTAACCATAGTTTAATGTCAGATAAAATTCAATGTTTCTGTTTTACTCAGTATCAGCAAACAAATGGCCACATTTCCGGATTCATGCACCAGTCAAGCAGATATTATACAATGTCTAAGTAAAATAACTGAGAGTGAATGCATCTGCATTAAAATGTGTTATACTGATCCATCTGTCCAAATCAATATAATTAAACGAACACCGTTTTTTGCAAATTTTTCAGTACATTCATTAGGGAGAATACATTTTTTTCTGCTTTTGTATAACATTATTTTTCTAAATACTTCTAAACTATGTTACAAAAAGTATTTTTTTCTAAATATGATTTTCTCATCTATGCTTGCCTCTATTGTTTTTTTCCCATAGTTTATGATTGCATTTGTGTCACAAGTGATCAAAGTAATCAATGTGTTCATTATTTCATTAAGGAGACAGATTTTCCTGGTGTTACCTGTCTAATGCATGTTATCCTGTGCCCTACACAGCCTCTTCCTAGACATCAGCTCATTGATTTGTAGAAAACAAAGATCATGATGAGGTGCAACAGACCAAAGATACAAACATATGTATGTCTCTGGACACTGATGTTGACCATGAGAATTCCCTAAGCAAATACAGAGTGATCTGCTTGCTGTCCATAAAACTAAATTAAAACTGGGAGCTAGATTTTGTTCACAGCTTGACATGGTGAGGCCATAGGGCACTACATTAAATGCCCATTTTAGTTTTATTGCAGAAGCAAATAATAAAGGGACAAAGGAAAAATTAACTTCTGCTGTGCAGCAAAGTGTTTCAGAATCTTGTCAAATGTTCCAGAAGCTCACAATGTAAGAATTTGGAATTTTTACTCAATCAGAGAATATAACTATATATTAGTTTACCTTTCCAGCTAATTTCTTGACAGCTGTTGGGGACCATACAAGCTTAATTAATGTTAATTAGTTAATTAGGTCAGTATAGCACACAGGCTGATGTTGTCCGCATGTTCATTTACGCCTAAATGAAATGCACAGAAGAGGACAGAAGGGCTAACATGGCTACTAAAATTACCATATATGAAATGTATGCTGTACCAATAACGGCAAAACGTCATATTTTTTCCCTGCAGAATTGCAAATGTACAAAAAAGAAAACAAAGCATTTCTCCACCCCCATGACGAAATCTTGACATTTTCAGAGGGTTTTTTTAATGGATAAACTGGGTACATCATGTAGAAAGGTCAGAAAATGGTAAAGCATTTTTGACATGCAAGTATAATTGACCTTTAAATTTGATTACAAAGCTTCTCTAAACAGGGTGGTAAGATAGTTTTTAGGGTAGCGTTGATACCTCACACCTCCAGGCCTGGGAGTTTGAATCCCCTCCCAGGTATGTATGCAGAACACATTATCTCCCTGGATAACATGAACGTATTATACATTCACAGGATACTGGGTGCTGGTTTTCTCCTACAGTCCCAAGACATATGGTTAAGTGAATTAGTGTCTTTGAATTGCCCATACCATGTGATCTGTGTGGCCAGTGATGGACTGCCATCCCACTTACATTGTACCACAGTTTTTGTTGTGTGCTGCCTGGAAAAATTTCCAAGAACCACATCAGAATAAACGATTAGAAGATGGTTGTAACTTTGTTGCAAACTTACTGTGTTCACTTCACAAATACCATTGGGCACAATGATTTTGTTTCAGCAACTCAACAATATTCCAATGACAATAAAAAAAATTGCATCGTATAATAGACAGCCTGGTCTTTCTAGTGTTTTGTGTGGTTTTTCTGGGGTCTATTTTCAGATATTATGCATACATTCTACACTTTAACTCTTAGTAGAAGAACAAGGAAGAGCGTTCCCTGGATGAGAGTGCATGCTGACCTCCATTGTAGGAATTACACTTCTCTTCTCAAAGAGGACTGACGTTATTTTACCTGTATGACCGGCATACATTAATTACACCCCTCAGGAGGTTTCACACACCTACTGGGAATCTATTTGACCTGCATTCATGAAAACAGCTTTGGGTTATTCTCTTGGGAATCCTCAGAAGAGTCCATGAAATGCTTTATGTGTGCTCTGAACACTTTCCAGCTTGTCATGTAGACAATGACTTTTTCAAATGCAGATAGCGGAATGGAAAATAATTAGAATCTCATTCAACTTCATCAAAGCATCAGAAAGGCATCATATCAATTGCCAGATTCAATTACAGCACATGTCCCGTTGAATCATCTGAACAATGTCATCTTTTAAACATGGTAAGAATACATTATCGCTCATATTGTTGTGTGCAATTTATATGTAATCGTTGGCGTGAGTTTGGGGCTTAGGGAGGGAATTACGCGGAGTAATTAATCACAGCAACCACATTTTTTGCAAACCTATTTTGCAAAGTGACAATTACCAGTTTTCATTTGACCTTAAAATCCATCATATTGATATTTGGCCACTATTCTCCCTACAATACCAATTACGATTCATAAATAATATAACTATAAAACCATATTTTTCATCACAACAATGAGGAAAACTGCAGAGTGTGTTTGCTCACATATAGCCCACATATATGTCCACATATAATGCTCACATTTCTCAAAAAGAGCTCAGAGTGTAGCTCCTTAGCCTCAGACATCCAGATTTGGAGCTTTGGACCTTGTCGCCAGTGGAACTGCGTGTTGTTCCTATGTTCAGTATGGGCACTCTGAGTTCTCTGGCTCCCTGCTGCAGTCCGAGAATACAATCAGGGTAATTAGAATCTCTAAAAAACCTGTAGTGTGTGGACACCCTACAATGGACTGGCACTCTGTACAGGACACACCCTATATGATATCTGTGATAGTTTCCAGGCAACCCGGCTCAGGGTAACCAGCTGCAACATGGATAGAAAAAATACCCACCGTATGTTAAAAATCCACCATCTTCTTTTTTCTTTCACTCCCCCCTTCATTCTATATTGTGCATATCCTAATTTTGTGCTGTGTTAACAAGCACTGTTGTTTCCCACGTCTAAGACTGCTGTGGTGCCAAAGCAATTGCCTGGCAGGGAACTCTGCGTAATATCTTTAGGAAAGCTGCGTTAAATTATATCACAAATCCACATGAGGTAGAGAGGCTGCGACACAGTCAGTAGCAGCTTTATTGATTATCATATGAATCCTAAGTATAGACAGTAGAGAGAGGTATTGGATTCCATCCAAGATTACGTAAATTCTTGTCCCCTTAACATTTTTCCTTGTCAGTGACAGGCTTGTATCTTTATCCTTAGATAAAGATATCTATCTTCTCACCCCCTGGTCTTCTAAAGGTAGTTTCTTGTCAAACTGGGAAGGTTGCCGAATTCAGCTAGACACCTTGCTTGGTATATCTTATCTCAAGCATCACTAATGCACTGTTTTGACTTTTTCTTACATAAAAAAGTATTTCTGCAGTGTTCAGGAAATTTTTTAATAGGACTGGGATTGTACTCATTGTTCACCTCCAGTAACCGTACTGAGCATGTTATTAATGTCTGGCCTGTGAGCAAAGGTGAAGAGTTTGGCTGCTTTGCAAAGAAAAAAAATTAGGAATCTTGACGGTAAACTGAGGGCAAAGGAGGGGGGGGGGGGGGGTAAAAATAATATTACATCATATTAAAGAAAGGAAGCAGAGGTAAGGCAACACTATGCAAATCTGCGGCATTGCCCGCAGCAAATTTAAGTATCGTCTCGCAGAAATACGGGAAAATAATACTGGCTGGTCCGTTTGCTTCATTTCTCTTTCTTTTTTAGAAATATTACTAAAAGGTGTTGAAATACTATGAACAATGAACCCATTAGAGCCTCAATTAAAGCCGAACAGGGTTCTGTATTTTAGACTATATCTTACCTTTTTTCAAAGGGTTATGCAATATATTTACAATGAGAGACCTGCTGAGATTATTTCTACTTGGTTTCAATACACACCCCTTACTGCACTAGTGTTCTTAAAACTGTGACACAATCAGTGAAATTGTCTTGTTAGAATTAATGCATTTTCACCAAAAACTGAGTGACAGGGGACGGTGGATGTTTTTGGCAGGAATGTAAATACAGTGTAGAAAAAAACACCCGTTAGCCTCTCCAGTTTGAGGTTGCGTATAAATTTACGTCCTCTGTTGGAGGCTGTATGTTTTTTATGCTTTATCCTTGTGTAAAATTTTATTTTTAAATTCCCAGCACATACGAAGCAAGTTCTACTAGTTAATGAATTTACAGACACACCAGCTATACAAGCCATGTAACTGTTGCTTGAACAAAAGTTATTCAGTCTGTTAGTAAAATGAGATGAGAGAGGCAACCAGTCCATTTTTCAGTCCTTCTGTATTACCGAGGATGACTACGAATGTAAAAATGAAGTTAATTTTATTGCAAATATCACATGTGGATCAGGAATTAGCATTGCATATGTATGAAAAGAAATCACGCTTGTTTATAATTATAGTTTATAATGTAGATAAAAGACAAATACAGTGTTATGCAAACATTTTAGGCAATCAATAAAAATGATGTTTTAATGATCTTCATTTCCATGTATGACTGTTAAAGTGTGTTATACAGTATTAGTCATTTCAAAACTTCTCCTCAACTCCCCCCTGGACTTACAGTAATCATCCAATATACCATATCAGCTATAGAATTTTAACCAATACAGTATTGTGTGTGCGTGTGTGTGTGTGTATGTGTGTGTGTACAAGAACAGTGAATTTATTATTATAATGTCTGTGTTAATATTTGTTCTATTTGGACAATAAAATCAATCAATATCTTTTATCTAGAAGAAGTATTTTATTATCATGGAAGTGTTCTGAGAATTTCTGGGAATCATTTCTGCAACAAGCGGAAGCCAGGTAATCAATAAAAATAAACAGCATGTATCTAATTTGGACAAAGGAGATAATTAAGGCATGCCTGAAGCGAAAATGCATAATTATTCACTCGCCGTAAGCAGCTCTTAAAGAAAGACATTTGATCAGCAGCAAGGAGATTGTACTGCATGCCATTATTTAAAACTATAAAGTCAAAATAAATAAACAGGCATTGACATCTCACAGGCGCACATAAACACTTTCAGCACAGCATGCCAAATCTATGAAATGTGTGAATAATAAATAATAAACCCCCATTTCTGATTGAGTCAAAATATTACTTTGCCCTCTTTATGATAAAAGACGGCACTTAACTTTGCTTTGTGGGAGGCAGATATTAGTAGGGGGATTCTAAGTGAAATAAAAGCACCATTGCCTGTTCAATTACAGAATTAAAACTCCTGGTCTGATTATGTAACGCAAATTATTTTCCATACTATGAGTCACAATGGTATAAAGTGTCTTTTCTGAACTGTGAGGTTTCAGATTTTTCTTTAAGAAATTTATTAACAATACTGTTTGCTGACTGCACAGCCCCCCTGTCTAGGATGTGCCCCACCCCTTTGTCCAATGCTACATGCATGGACGTAAATTACACAGGGGATGAGGGGTTGTAACCCCCCTAATAATCAAAATCAGCTAATACAACGGCCTCCACCCCTGAGAAGACCAGGTCCAACATTTTCAAAGGCATGAGCAGAGAGCTATGGGGGTGGTGATGGTAAAATTTGTCACCTGGGGGGTTGGTGGAGGGTGATAATTTTTGGTCTTTAGGTGCCGGGGGTGATGGAAATCTTTCACCTTTGGGTGCTTTTTTTGGGAGAGAAGGCTGATGGTGATCTTTGCGTTCTTATTTAATTTATTTTTTTTTGGGGGGGGTGGGTTGGGTGGCACAGTCCAACACTATCTTTCCCATGACCTTTCTAAGAGAAGATATTGGAAGTGAATAATATATCTCTCATTTCCTCCAATAGAAGGTTCCATGCTTAACTGTAATGCCAGTGTCAATGGACAACTGTTTTCCAATTAATCGTGTTCTACAATATTTTTTATTGTCATTGAGTACTGATTTAATTACTGGATGCCAAACATTTACTTTCTATTTTTCACTTAATTGTAATCTGTGAAGATTGTTAAGAAGTAATTCCCAAATTGTTTTATTGAATGTACACACTTCCTGAGAGGACACAGATATTATTTGAATCAATACAAATGGAATAGCTGATGCACAACAGGCCCATGAAGAGATGCCTACAACAGGACAGGAGTCACGTTTCTCCATTTGCTTTAATGCTCATGATGTGGTGTTGTTGTAAGCCTGTCCATATCTCTTGCTTGTACGTGTAAGTGAAAATTTTATTACAGTCCAATTTAATTCAAAGTTAAAAGTCATACTTTCTTTCATGCTGTTCTCATGTATTTTATCGCTCCTATATCTTTGCTTCAAAGTACATTATTATTATTTTCTTTAAAACCTCCTGTTAACTGTCGAAAATTCCCCAAGGTCCGCTGTGTCATTACTGCTAATGATTCCCACATAGCAACAAAGAAAGATTTTAACTTTGTTTCAGCCTATTTAAGTGAAAGCGGCCTTGTATAAGTAGGAAATCATTCCTGGGGAAAGGAGCATTTTCATTATTTGGATGAAAAAAGAAGCACCATTCCCTCTCGAAATTACACATGAGGTGCAAACAACGGCTTTGAGTCTTACCATTTGTGTTAAATCAAGTCAAAGTGGCAATTTTCTGTATTACGATGCATAGAATGGGCAGTCCCCAGCTTAAGAACGTCTGCCTTACAAAGAACTCATCCTTACTAATGGACTGCCATGAAAAAAAATTTGGGCTAAATACATTGGTTCGTAATAATGAAAGTATGCACTACTTTGTGATACTCGTGAAACTTCAGTGGTACATTTGCTCAAGGTACAGTGCAGTACCATATATACTTACTGCTATGTTAACTGTATTATCATGTACTGCATTACTGTTTTCTAACCTAGAAATTTGACTTAAAGACAGACTTAGGGAATAGATCTGGTTCATAACTTGAGAAGATTTCCTATATTTAGGAACCAGAGCACTGTCTTAGAAATGACCTGTACGATGCGAAGGCCATGTTGTCTAAATTTAGCCTTTTTGTATTAGTCATGAGGGTGACAGACGTGCCCACCTAGGCTACATCTTCACAAGGGTGCCAACTTGGCGAACTTGGCATGGAGCTTGTAGCATCCGAGACGAAGTGAAATTGGTTTGCCAGGGGGTAGGTGGGGTGCCGGTGATGAAGCTCGCCTTGGGCACTGAGGGGTGTTACAAGACGACGACTGCCGGACAGCTCAGGGTGGGGTGAGGATCACTGATGACTTTCTTTCACTTTCCATTATCCCTGACAACCCTTAATGTAGGACTGAGCTCTGCTTTTTCTCTCTATCCAAATATGTCCCCAGACTCCAGTGCTCACCTCCATGACCCAATGCAGCCCTTCCATATACCCACCTTACTTTGCCATGTTTCTGGATGTTTCCCTCGTGCTGACACCCAGATAGCCACCTTAGGTTTTCATCGCTCCACACCATTTTTTGTTGTAGCTAGATAAAATTCCCATTCCTTTCTCCCATCCCACGTGACAGGATTCTGTTCATCACCCCCAGAGAAAGCCTTACAGTCACATTTTGTTTTTTTCTTTTTTTTAATTCTTTTGGTCCTAAAAGATAAAAAGGAAACAGTCGGCATTAAAAGTTTTGAAGTTTAAAATAACCTCAGTAAAGTTTGTGTCCTTATTAAGATGCTTTCTCCAGGGCAAAGTGCCAGGTAAGTAATAGGAAGGTTGTCTATTTTTCTTTGGGATAAAATGGATATTTTATGGAAGAAAGGCTGTATTACTTTAAACACGTAAACTTACTTTATAGGCATATAAGTATTTTAAGGGAAGGATGCCCCATTGTAATTTAAAATTGGTCATGGGTTTAACTGAATTCTTCTGTGCTACAAAAAACATGGACAAATACCCCAATAATAGGAGATGCTAGATGTTGGCCAATGTCCTTCCTTACAGGTATCTCTCCAGAAGACATTTGTTCAATAATAATTTACCAATGCATCCATCCATCCAGGCCACTATGTCACTATGGCAGCATATAAAATATATAAAAGCAATTTATTGGTAATCATAAATGAATAATGTGACTTTTAATGGGAATGGGCAGCACACAAAAGACAATAATTTAATGCATTTTAAAACATGAACATTTATTAATAAAGCATTTGATTCAAAATAATGGCACGCACATGCTGGTTACTTACTGCAATTAAAGCAGTTATTCTTTCACTATTCTCTCACCACAATGGTTTCTGCTGATTTGCTAAGTAACATTAAAACGAAGCAAAATTTGGTATGCTATCCTTTTAGTGTTATTTAAGGACAAACCACTTCATTCTGCAGCTTGATTTCATGCTTGATATTTCATAGTTAGACTGTATTCACTGGACAATAATGTAGGCATTACAATTACATTTAAGATGGGAATAATTTAGGCTTGTCTTTGCAGATGTGAATATACACAACAGTTTTCATTACTGGCAATTTAGTGGCATGCTATATGTAATAGCTACAGAACGATTATCAATTGTGGGAGTGACACATCTCTCACTGCAGGCAGCCAGGAGCCCACTGGAATCTGACACGTCCCTAGGAAGTGCTGAGGTAGCAGTTAGCAGAGGAACTCAGTTCTTAGTGTCAGTTCATTGCCGAAACTATAAAGCTTTATTTCTCCACAGAAATAAAATTCTATACCGCAAACTGCGATTCTGTATACGAGTCACATTTAATACCATCAAATTTGATTTTGAAAGTAAATGTGGCATAGTCTATGCTGAAGACTGCAGTTAACTGAAAAAAAATCCAGGCAAAAATTTTCTAAGGGTTACAAGGACAACTTCTCTCCTGATATTTTTAACTAACTTTGTGTTCAAAGGTCTCTTTTGGATAGTAACCACCTGCTGCCTAGCATCTAGACTATACAAAATTGTAACAGTTAATTAAATAAAATCAATTATAAAATATAGTAGTATGCATACTATTCAGCCAAATTAGAATTTAATTTCTCTCAGAAGTAAAGTTTCGTTTAAGATACAGGATGTCTGATGTCCTATAAAAGGCAATTACAGGCCCAAAAGGGCTCTGAAGACTGTAGAAGATCAACAAATTGACTTCAAGCGTTTAAGGAATGCATTCTAATGAAGGATGTATAGGTGTTACACAGCTGACGAAACCTGGTTGTACTGCACTTTCATATTAGGACAAATTGTGTTTTTACAGCTGCCAAAATAATGTTTAAGCATTGTCCACTACAACATAATGACACATTATGATGCTTAAGTAAAGACAAGGCAAGGCATTCCTTCTGTTTTCCCCCAGCTTTTACAAAGTGTGGTGACCTTTCTAACTGCAGGAATTAATTGGGTTGGGGTAACCTTTTGGAAACTCATTGAGGGTAGATCACCATTCCCGGGTCGGCTCATTAAGACAACAGTGTTTTGGAATGAGTCCTAGTTTCATTCCTACAGTTGGGGAGTAGTGGCTAAAAACTGGTTCAACTGGGAATAAATTTCAGGTCAGAACAACGAAGCAGTGTTTGAGCTGCTGCCCAACACTCTTCATATGTCTTTAGGAGTTACAAACTGTGGATCGATTATTGAGCAATGAAAGAATGAAGAGGTCAAAATGAGAAATGAGCCAAGCCTCCCCAGTCGATTCTCCAACTTCATTATTGCAGAATACATTATTTATAAATCATTTGCATTAAATGTTTGTATTGTCACAGTGACATGTGATTTCCTTCCCAAAAGGCAGATAATTAGACAGGAAATGAGACAATGAAATAGATAATTGTGCCATGCCTGTACAATTGAAAACTGGAGATAAAAATTAACTCTCCCTGGTGATATGCATCATATAAGTCAGCATTGGATAGATGAAGAACAATTCAGGTGATCAAATATTCATTTGTGCAATGAGAATTTTTGTGATCCCGTTTCTTTTATGTTGCTATTAAAAATTTTAAATGTATTTTTTTCCTGGGACCAAGGCCGTTTGAGGTGTTTTATAAAGAATATTAATTAATCAAAAGCTATGAATATGAATATCCATATGCAAAGTATTTTAGGACCACTATGCGTGTACATTGTTTTTTGCATTCACTTTTTTAGCCAGACACAGCTATGAAGAGATACTCAAGTGTTTCAGGTAGTACTTCCCAATCTGCTCCTGCTCACGTTTTTGCTCCCTCCCAGCTCCTGGTGGGCAACTGGGAGGGAGCAAAAATTGGGTGCTGTCTGGCAGGGAACTCGAAGGGAGCAAAAACATGGACCGGCTATGGGTCCCTGAGGACTGGATTGAGAAACACTGATTTATGGTATTGTTTTGTCATAAACTCCTCAGACCTTGTGACTGCATTCTGATGTATGGTGATAAGACCTCCTCCTCTCTCTGCCCAGAAACTGTTATGTTCATCTGCCAGTCTAAAGTACCTCTGATTATCTTCCTCTGCTCAGCAGAATAAAATAGAAGCACAAACAGAACCATGCCTACACCGTGTAAATAGCCAGAATCAGTTTCTAATACTCTGCACATTTATGGACTATGGAATACCACACTGGTAAAGAAAGATCATATTTCCATTACTATATAAAAGAAAAAGTTGGCAGCACTACAATGAATGTTAAATTTGTTTTTTTTATTGTTATTACTATTAAACTGTAGTAGTAAGAAATCGTTTATGTAAATTTTATGAATTATTTAAAAAAATGTTCATTGTGTACGTTATTACAATAGTTTCATTTGATATATACTTTATTATGAAATATCATATTTAATCACAAAAAACAACGAGGGTACATATGTGCTTTAAAAACTTTTAAATCGAAAGATAGTGAGAACATATAGTAAAATGATATCCTCATGGATTATCACTGGATCTTTGGCTGTCCTGAATCAACCTTATTATCATGAAGGGATGATCATGAATGCTCTATGAAGCTTGCTATTATAATGTAATATACAGTATATACCTTCATAATGCATTATAATGGTTAGTATAAGAATGAATAAGGCATTACAGAATCTTCTATTATCATTCATAAGGCATTATACAGTAGTGTTTATATTACAAAACTTCAAAAGCACCAATTAGCTCTCATCTATAATGCATTATAGATTCCTTCATAATGCATTATAATGGTCAGTATATTATTTGAGAATACTTTGTATTGCATTATGAAGGTATCTATGAGCTTCATAAAGCATTCATGATGTATAATAAACATGGCTATAATGTGCTTTGCCTTTTTTATAAATATCTATAGCTATATTTACAATGTTTTATGAATCCATTATAATGTGTTATTAATGTGGTCATAGATTCTTATAGACATGGCATTCATAGAACGTGTTACCTAATATCCCATTAACATTAATTTCTCTACAAACTTTGAGAAGACCTTCATATAATATTGACTAAAGTTCTGGGAATGTTTCTTCTCAGCTGCTTAGTAGTAAAGGAATACCAGTTCTGCTGTCCAATGTCTTCGTCATGATAGTAATGTTTTCTGCAATCAAAGATGATTTTCACAAACCTGTTCCCATGGACAGTGGAAGAAACAATGCGGCAAGATGGCCAAAACAAAAAAAGGTGACAGATGTTGCAAGAGTCAAAGTCTCATCACTCCTGTGGAGAGCAGTGACCTTAGTTTGATCATCAATAAGCTGTTTCTAACAAGAACCCAATGGCTAGTACAGCAGTTTTCAATGAAGTAGGTTAAAAAACATCATAATAAAACATTTGCAATTCCATTTACCTTGAGCTATTGCATTCTTTTTACAGTTGACAATTCCCTTCAAAGATATATAAAGGGTCATGACTTGGTTTATTTGATTTTTTTATTCAGGACAGATTCAAGTTAAGGTTGAGAATAAGCATAAGTAAGGAATGCCAGAGGTGATGTGTTTCAAACTCCTGTTTTTATTTCCGAAACCAGCAACAATAAAGAAGAGTTCAGAAAAGTTTGGGGTAAAGTATCCATGTAAAGTTACTACTAAAATATTTGTGGATGATCCCATGTGTTGTGTCCTGCGACATCCGCTCCGTTCCAGCCTCGTGTGTGCCAAGCCCACCTCGTTACCTCCTGTGATTACCTAGTGTTTCCACCTGTGTGGCGATGCCGCAAGCCTGTCCTGTGCTTCGTCTTTTGTATTTAGGTCTGCGTCTGCATCTTTTCCGGCAGACGCGGCATAAACGTTGTTTATGTTGGTGTGTCGCAATAAACCCTGGTTTGTCCCAGTCCGCCTGCCCGATTCTCCCTCTCTCTCCGTCCTGCGTGCACCGGCGATCGCAACACCATGATAACTTATAATAATTTAAAAATGAGCAATTTAATAATAATTTAATAAATATATGTAGTAAATAATAGAAGGGTGGTCAGTGCTTTTGCCTCATACGGTACCTGTGGTGATCAGGGTTTGCGTCTCTGCCATGGTTCCACTGGGTTTCATCTGGCTATGTTGGTTTCCCCCCCACTGTCCAAAGACATGGTGAGGCTAATTGGAGTTGCCAAGTCGTCCATTACTATGAATGGTGTGTGAACGTGTCCTACAATGGGTTGGTGCTGCATCCTTGGTTGTTCAATGCCTTTTGCCCATAGGCTCCAGGCCCCTCATGACCCTGAATAGGATAAAAAGGTTACAGAAAATGGGGGGATAGTTAAGTAAGGGATAATGTACTGGCAGCCGGTAGTTATCGCGAAATAGGCCCCGACAGTGTGATCAGGACCCGACGTGAAGCGGGTCCTACATGGCTACTTGCCACATAAGGAAAAAAACTGGACATGAATATGAATCTGAAAAATTTCATTGCCATATTTGTTATAAATTAACATTTTTATCCTTCCACAAAACGATATAGTACTACTTCGCTAACATTCAAACGTAAGACAATTTATAACATTTAAATATGAATATATAATAACACATGTATTTTATTTATTTATAAGTATTAAATTGCACATTTCCATTTATTGTGAACTGGGACATTGTAAATGTGGTCCCAGCGGGGATGTTGAAGTTGATGTTTTTGGTGGAGTCGGCGAAAGTTTTCTCTATGGACTTTTTGTTGACTGCACCTAAAATTACATTTATAATTAAACTATGCTGGTGATTGAATTTTATGATAATTATTATATTTTATACGAACACTTACTGCTTGCCAAGCTGTTGTTAGGATTTGATGAGAGTACTGTATATTGCTCCATTTCTGTCTGTCAGCGATGGTCGGAGGGATTTTAAACATAGAAGTAGTACCGTTGTATGTAGTAGTATGCGTTATTACTTTGGAGCGGTCATTATCGGAAAATAACGGACCTGTAAATGTCTCAACTGACCAATCAGAATCAAGCATTCCAGAGAGCCGTGTAATAGGCCTAATAAAAGATAAATGAGCTGATTTATAAATCCCTTTATACGTAAATAATCTAGATTTTCTCAATGAAAAAATGTCTCAAATTATTTTTTGTGGTAGCTGTCTTTATTTAAACCGTGTTACTGATGTTTGTATTTGTGTGGCATTTATGCATTTGTTGGTTAATTTGCCATAAAAAATATTGAGACTCTCACCACCCATTTTTTTGTGTTCATTACATGGAGCATAACCACCCCATTCCCCACCTAAATTAATGCACACAAAGCTTTTAAAATGTATGTTTTAAAAGTGTACAAGCTAGATAAACATGTCAATGTCCTACCAGTTCAAACATTCTTGACATCTCTTTCATGTAATTAAAGTATGAAAGGCACTTTAAAATTAATATTGTAATGTGACCTCATTTACATTACCTGCAGGTTCCCTGAGGAAACAGATCAAAAAAGACATTTAATTATGTCAAGTAGCCCTAAAAGGCAGAACGAGGAATATTTCTGTCGCAGAGCAGTAGACCCAGACAACACCATGGTCGTGAAGGTGAGACTGGTGCCATTCCATGATCCATCCATCCTGCAGAATTTAGTAGCACTAATCTTTGTCTCACTAGGACTCTGTTGTAAAACTAAGCAGTGTAACTAAGGGCAATCTTAATCAACAGACAGAGAGACAGATAGATTACTTAAGTAATACACACAACCAACAGTAATAGATAGATAGATAGACAAGATTTTTCTTATTATTATCATCAGTTTTATTCTGCAATAAAACAAAATGGGGAGCAGAAACTGTAACGTGTAGAACCACAAAATTTGGTAGAATGGTGAAAAATCCCCCCCGCTACTCAAAACCATATAGCGCCACCTATTGGCCGGATGATGGCGTTATAATGTGATGTTTTGTGTTTTGGCCTGTATCTCTGGAGCCGTAAGTCATTGATACTAAACTAAACAAAACAACAAAACTATTTTGGCAATATTCCTTGGCTAATGGTAAAAAAATATAGCAAATGGGACTATGAAGCTACACCTAGTTAGATATTTTGCTAATTTGCGCATAATGAGAATAATATACTTTTTCAAACTCGACCTAGACTTTTCATCTAATTCACACAAAATTTGAACTGCATCATCTTGCAAGCATGTAGACAAAAAAAATGTATGTAGGATTTTCATCAGGAAAACTGTCCCAGTTCTGCAGACCAGTTCATTTGTTGGGCGTGGTATTTTGCACTTAATAACCAATTTCTCATTAACTAAACATGCATTTCTCACCAAACTCGCCATGTGCTGTTGGTAAAACATTCTAAAGTCACTCCCCAAATTTCGTTAAAATCACCACAGGTGCCACTGTAACTCAAAATAATTTATAAATCATAAACGACAGCATTTTGGCTACTTGTGTAACGGTCCGGGTGCGTGTGCAGGACGAACGAACTAGAAGCGAGCAGGATCACAGGAGACAGGGGTTTATTGCTCACAACACTCGGACAAAGGAACATTAATGCTGCGTCTGCCGGGGAGACGCAGACGCAGACCTATATACACAAGACGGATCACAGGACGGGCGTGCAGCAACGCCTACACAGGTGGATTACATCGGGGAATCACAAAAGGGAACGAGGTGGGTGTGGCGATACACGGGGCTGGAACGGGACGGACGACGCGGGACGTAACAACTTGTTCATAGCCAGATGTCACAACTAATATTTTAATAAAAGTGCATCTAATAATCAATCATGGCTGACCACAGCCAATAACATTCCAGCCGGCTATAATTATCCCTGTATACGACTGAGAATCATGAAACTTGGTGTCATCATCAACATTCCGTCCACTGTTCAGGGCTATAAATTAGAGACATTGGTCATCTTAATGGTGGTTTTATAGTGTATCGTTTTAAGTTTAAGTTCACGTTCACATTAATTTGTCTTAAACTGTTCATCCAATTCACACAAAATTTCAACTGCAACATCTGGAGACAATGCAGACAAAAAGTTGTCGATAGGATTTCACTCAGGTTAATTGTTCCAATGCTAATTTCTTGGGCGTGGCCTGTTTGCACTTAATAATTTATTTCCCGTCAATGAAACATCCAAACTTTAGCAAATTTGCTATCTTTGGTTACTATGACCTTCCAAGGTCACTCTCCAAATTATATACTGTACACAAACAAGGGACTTCCATACGTAATACCCATTCTTTTACAGGCATTGTAATGGAACATTTGATGTTAAATTAAAAATATATATTCAGGCCATAGTGCTTGGACGCCGTTAATCACTGCCTCCAGCTACAGGTCCTCGTCGACTTACGACCTATCCAATTTACAAACAATCGACTTTACAACCACAATCGCAGCTCATATGTCTGGCAGCGCAAATGTTGCCCAGCTGGGCGTACGACAGTTTGCGCACCAGTTCCCAGCAGCACTACCATTCCCGTGCGCGCTAAGCCGCTAACTATTATCCCAGATTTGTTACAGCAAGCATCTGCCATTTTTGTCTTAGATACTTTTATTCAAACCCCCTCCTAAGATGTCTGCCAAGAGGAAAGTGTCTCTATCTATGCCTCAGCCTAAAGTTATGATAAGGTATGACTTAAAGATTTTTATAACAATACATTACTGTATAGTACGCTATACGTATGCGACTTACGACCAAATCGTGTTACGACCAGTCAGTTGTAACCAATCACGGTCGTATGTCGACAAGGACTTGTATTGTATTGTATTATATTATATTATATTATATTATATTATATTATATTATATTATATTATATTATATTATATTTATTATGGGGTGGCATGGTGGTGCAGTGGTTAGCACTGTTGCCTCACACCTCTGGGACCTTGGTTCGGGTCTCTGCCTGGGTTATGTGTGTGGAGTTTGCATGTTCTCCCCGTGTTGTCGTGGGGTTTCCTCTGGGTACTTCAGTTTCCCCCCACAGTCCAAAAACATGCTGAGGCTGATTGGAGTTGCCAAATTGCCCATACAGTAAGTGTGAATGGTGTGTGAGTGTGCCCTGAGATGGGCTGGCCCCCCATCCAGGGTTGTTCCCTGCCTCATGCCCATTGCTTCTGGGATATGCTCCGGACCCCCTGCGACCCAGTAAGATAAGTGGTTTGGAAAATGGATGGATATTATATTATATTATACAATGGTACCTCGGTTCTCAAATTCACTCGAACTCGAATTTCTTGAAAGTCGAACAAATCAGTTTGACCTACAATTCAATCTGAATCTCAATATAAGTCGAACTATGAACGTTGACTTAATATAAATTGTACGCGATAGGAAATGAGTTGTATTACAATACAATTCTTACTTGAATGCCTTCTTCACAGACTGGACGATTAACCATATAAAGCAGCGCAACATTACAGAACTAATATTACATAAACCACTAACATACGTGTAGTATCGAACTTTTCAGTTAATTTTGTAAAAGAAAAATATATAATTTCATAATTTTATGAAAGGCCAGTTTCATTAGTATTATTACTCTCAAACTTCATCTCATGTGCACTATGCCCAGGAGCAAATTGTACCTCACTGATATGTTGGAAAAATATTGGATTAGAGAAGGAAATTAGATTAAGGAACTGCAAAAGAGAAGGCGAATGCATGGAGTGATCTGGAACTGACAACTCACACATATTGGACTGCTTACAATGTGTTTTGCCCTGATTTCACTATGTTATATCCTAGCAGTAAAACTGCTGCTTAATTTTGTTAGCCACATGTACCATTGCTGAAACTGTGCCAACTCATATGAAATTACGGTTCACAGTATTCTTTGTTTACTTGTGGTTCCAAAAGCATGTAGCATTCAGCTAGTTACTAATTAAAACAATTATTTAAAAATGTGCATTATTGTATTGTAGGTAAGCTCCGCAGACAGAGGGTTTGAAGCCAGCCCCCGCAGTGGCGTTTGCATGTTCTCCCTGTGTGATGTGACTACCAGCAGGTTCCCTGGTTCCCTCCTGCAGCTGGGTGACATACAGTGAGGTTAATCAGCATCTTATAAATTTATAAACAACCAGTAGTCCATGACTCTGCATGTTAAATGCAGGCATGTGTTGTGATGATCGGGTTCAGGCTAAGGATTTTCTTAACCCTGTGCAGCTTGCATAGACTCCAAGACACCTCCAAGACAAAAACTTTTCTTGGGAGCCCCCCCTACTAAGAAAATTGATGATCATTTAATTTGGGGGCCATGGGCAACTGTCTCTTCTGCCTCTAGCTGGAGTTGTCCATGTTTCTGCCTGCACATAAATGTTTTTATTTAATGTCACGTCCCGTGCCGAATGATCCTCCTGTGTGCCACGCCCACCTCGTTACCCCGTGTTCTTACCTGATTGTTCTCACCTGTTCCTTGTTAGTGCCTGTTAGTCCTGTGCATTTAGTCCTTGTCAGAGTCACTTTCCCAGATCTTGCATTGATGTTCCGTGCTGTCAGTGGTGTGATACGTCTCTGTCTGCCCCAAACCCTGAATAAACCCCTCTTTGTGTACACTACTAGCTGGATTTGCCTGCTTCCCCGTATGCCTGCCGCTGAAGCGTAACATTTAACATATATGGTTAATTTTTTATTATTATATTTTAATTTTGTATAAGTGGTCATATATATATATTTTTTTACGACATCGCTTTGTGTCAATTGGGGCTTAGGCAGCTCCAAAGTTTGCCTGTGCCTGGATCTGGGTCTGCTTCTATATAATATAATAAATATATATTATATATTGTAGCCCATTTGCCTCAAGGTTGTGTGTGTTGTGGCTTCACAAATGCTTTGCTGCATACTTCGGTTGTAACGAGTGTTGCTCAAAGTTGCTCTTCTATCAGCT
>JABFDZ020000045.1:6678814-6703636 GCA_019775955.2 Pollimyrus isidori | reverse complement strand
GAATCACAGGAGGAAACGAGGTGGGTGTGGTCACACATAGGGCTGGCTTCGGGAGGGAGGACGCAGATCATGACAAATTATTATTATTATTAACATTAAATGAAACAATTATTTTTTTGATAATTTTATTAAAATTCACATTTTTTTCGCTACTCATTGTTTGATTATTAAGTCCGAGGTGACAGAAAACATTGTCACTATGAGATGTTCTGGGGCCTGCATTGTAATTTAGGAGCTTGACCCAAACACTATGCATAGTTCCAGAGTTTAAAATACATTCAGCAGTGACATACATCTAAAAATTCAAAGTGGTTGTATAAATAAATAAAAAAATGGAATAGAAGAAGGGAGATCTGTAAACTGTGCTGTGTGGAAATGCCCAAGATATCAGCATGGCACGTATTAGAGAATTAAAATTAGGAATCATACAATAAAATTCTTTCCTTCTCACATTCTAACATAAAAAATGCAGAAACGCTGACATTGTATCAGAAACTTATTTTTAATCAGAGTAATGTAGGTTAAAGTGGGGCAAATAACCTGGTTCTTTATTAGTGTCAACTGATTATTTCTGACTAAAAATTCACTTCTAAACCAAAAAGTTAAGACTATATTTATATGCTGGTAAAGACAAATTCCATAAAAAGAATGCAAATGAGAACCCCCTATCCTTTTTGTGGACTAAGACCTGAAATATAGTTAAAAAACTAAAAAAAAAAAAAAGGAAAATATATATTTTATAGGTAATCAGGTTTGTAAGTACAGAGTTCAGAATCATTTGGGAAGTTTAAAATTCCATTCGTGTTTCATTCCAACCAAAAAATTAGTCACACCAATTTGTCCTTGCAGATACGAAAGAGATGGATTTAATTTGACGGAACAGCATGGGGCAAAAGGTATTAGATCTATGCCGTCATTTTCTCAGGCTGCCTGAGGTTGAAGCCTCCCCCTGTGACGCGTGGGCCCTCCATCCGCTGAGGCTGAATTGCAGACTGTCCCACATGAGCGAGAGACCGCATATTCTCCCTGGAGAATGACAAAGGACAATCAGAGGGTCATGTTACATGTCCAACAATTCCTCTGTTGAGGAAAACTAAGTTGACACTTTCCGACAGCCTGTGTAGGATTGTTTGGGACTTCATACCTGCACTTGCCCTGTTTTTCATGTTTCATTGATATTCAATTGGCTGGGTGGGTGTTGTTATGATGCCGAGTGCGGGACGAACGAACCGAAAGTAAAAGGTAACACAAAAGTAAACTAAACACTGGACTTTATTGTTCCAACACACATCGACACGGACAACTTCAATGCCGCGACAGGGGAACATGGGCAGACACAGACTAAATACACAACACAAAGCACGGGACTGGCGGGCGGCTTCCGCCTACAGGTGGAAACCATCAGGAAAGCACAGAAGGTAACGAGGTGGGCGTGGCACACGAAGGGCTGGAAACGGGCGGACGACGCGGTACGTGACAGGTGTGCAGGCGTGTTTTTTTGTATTTGGAGGGGGGTTATTGTTTATATATGGAAGTTACCAAAATAATTACTTAATTCAAGAAATAAATGTGAATAAAGTAATGCTATGCACAAGACTTCAAATATGCTGACTCTTGGATCTCTGTCCAGACATCTGTGAAACATGCTTTGATCTCTTTCCATTCATGTAACATCACTGTCTACTTCAGCTAATGCCTTTTGACAATACAGGAATCCAGCAGTAATTAAATATTCAAGACTATACAAGGTATAAAGGAGGGATATGCTTTTACAATTCCCCACTCAAATAAAGCTGCGGTTTGTTTATTCATGGGTGGCGAGTTAAGAAGGCAAGTAGAAGAGTCTACTCTACGGAAGATGTTCCCTGCCGTGCGCATCAGGCAGCTCTCACCGATATGATTCACACCTCGTTGTGCGACAATGAGACCCAGCTTTGCTCATGAAATGACATAGTGTTGCAAAAATATTTGGAACATTGTTCACTGAGCTTCATCAATTCACAGGGATGATCAACGGACCATCACATCTACGGTGGTAATGGCTGTCATATTATCCCCAGTGTGGGAGTAGAACTGTAAAGTGATGTCAAGAGAAGAGAAATTCTATAGATTAAACTGCAGTTCTGCATGCCGTTCTCAATAGTTTTCTATCAGATGGAGTAAGGGGTTTCTAAACTTGTACAATGCAGGACTACAGCTAAATGTTAATATTTTAGCCACCATTGTAGATAATGGAGGTTTCAGCTGGTTCAGAAGGGGGGATTATAGATTGATGGCCCTCAGCTGTTAAGGAACATTTAGTAATTTTCATTCAAGTAGCAGGAACACAAATTTGTATTCAATTTGAGAAGGGACAAAAATTTCTGAAAGTAGATAGCATAAAGTATGTAGCATCATTCAAGACAGATGTGGAAAATTAATGTCTCTGTTGGAGTCCTGATATATTTTTATTGAGTAAGGTACTTATCTTTGTTGAAACTCGTGAAATATACATATTGGGTGAAATCGCACACTGATGTATAAAACCCTGCAATGTAGAAATTAAATTAGGTTATCGAGATCACCAGTAAAGTAACAATCCCCCCTGTCTGATATAGCTACCACCAGAGGATGGGAAAACAAGTATGGACCCAAGATTACTTACACTTGTTTCTGCAGCAGAGCTTACAAGGAACACAAAGGGTATATATATCTTGTGACCCAAAGATGCATTATTACTACCAGATCGATCATCTAAAAAGGTCTGCCTCAACACCAGAGCGGGTGCACAAGAGGCTCGTAAAGCCCTGCCTCAACACGAGAGCGGGGGCACAAGAGGCTTATACAGTAAAGCTCTGCCTCAACATCAGAGCAGTTGCACAAGAGGCTCGTAAAGCCCTGCATCAACACCAGAATGGGTGCACAAGAGGCCCGTAAAGCTCTGCCTCAACATCAGAGCGGGTGCACAAGAGGCTTATAAAGCTCTGCCTCAACATCAGAGCAGGTGCACAAGAGGCTCGTAAAGCCCTGCATCAACACCAGAATGGGTGCACAAGAGGCCCGCGAAGCTCTGCATCAACACCAGAATGGGTGCACAAGAGGCCCGCGAAGCTCTGCATCAACACCAGAGCGGGTGTACAAGAGGCTTATAAAGCTCTGCCTCAACATCAGAGCAGGTGCACAAGAGGCCCGTGAAGCTCTGCATCAACACCAGAGCGGGTGCACAAGAGGCTCGTAAAGCTCTGCCTCAACACCAGAGCGGGTGCACAAGAGGCTTATAAAGCTCTGCCTCAACATCAGAATGGGTGCACAAGAGGCCCGCGAAGCTCTGCATCAACACCAGAGCGGGTGCACAAGAGGCTTGTAAAGCCCTGCCTCAACACCAGAGCGGGTGCACAAGAGGCTCGTAAAGCCCTGCATCAACACCTTAGCAGATCCACAAGAGGCTTATAAAGCTCGGTCATCTGCCTTACCATGTTTCATACATGGACACATTTCTTAATTTCCGGATGACAGTCATTGGCTTTTTTTTTTTAAATCATTTTTCCTACATCTGTCATGGTAACAATTTTTAAACACCGTTTTTTTGCGAATGTACATACACAATTTTGTCATAAAACATAGTAATGTGCCAAACCTTAATGCAACAGACAACTGAGGCAGAGAATTGTTTAGAATAATGTAAGCGCCTAATGCTTTCTTTAATGGTTGTCACTAGATCTACTGTTAAATACTGAGTTTACTGCATTCAGGGTTATTTCAATACTAAAGCATACTGTGCCATATATGTTGCACCTTATATTATATTATGTTCTTAAAACTATGGTTATGTTCACAGTGTCAAGACTAGCTAGGCAGAATCCCAAACCCTGTCATGTAGTACAGTTACAATGGGTTGCATAAACATCATTTTGCATACCTTTACATAATTAACTCTGCATTATAACCCCCAGTTCCAGCTGTGCAGGGATCCTTGATTTGCAATAGCTTATGCAAGGACATGAACTCCTATTGAGAGTAACCCCTTAATCTGCTTGTTATATGTAATGGAAGGTCATATTAAACCTTTATGCTATAATTACATTGTGAGTACAAGGCAGGACAAAAATGCTCTTTCAAATGGGCCAGTTGTTCCCTGGAACGTAAGACACAAGGTGCTTATGCTTAGAAAACAGTACCAGAGTCCATCACTGGTTTATGGCATAAAATATGCAGCTTTACAGAAGAATAAATAAAAACATGATTCATAAATCATGACTGTGATTTATCAAAACCTCATTAAAAATTAATCATAAGGGTAAAAATCAGAAATAACAAATTTGCAGAGCAACCTGTCCTTTTCGGAGTCTTGTCTTATAAACTGAACTGACAGATTTCTCATAATAACAGGAAACTAAGTTACACTCATCATGCATGGCTGACGAAACTCGTGCCTGATTACTTCTTGAACTTTAGTTTGCATCAGAACCTTTTAGTAGGGCTTCGACTTCTGGAAACGCAAACTGCAGTAATCCATGTCCTTGTTTATATGCAATTTATTGTGTACTTTCAACACAGCCTGTGTCAGCGTCATTTGTAACTTCTATTTGCTGCTGGGATAACTCCCCAGTAACCATATAACAATATTATTTGCATCACCAAAAACATGTGTTAAAATATAAACTTTATTGCGCAGCCACTTAAAAATCCAAACAAGCAAAGAATTTCAAAACAGGTAGTCAATGAGCTATAAACAGAACTCCTTTTTCTTACATAATCCTGGGACACATATATTTATGAACAGAAATGAACAATGTATTGACCTGCCTTTCGAGCAAATGAGCACTTTAGCTCACCGTGGAAAGCTTTCTACTAATTTCCGACAGAAATATGAAATATTCTATTTCATTTTTCCTTTAAAACATTAGTTTAGCTCTGAAACATAATAGGGCTTTTTTGGCCGTGCCCTAATTCCGTGTTCCAGTTCATCTTAAAACCCATCATCAAAGTCAGGCCAATGCACATGCCTCTGTGTAAGACTTTAAAAAAAAAAAAATTGTAGATTTTGTCATCACACCTAATTTTCGGCAATAAGAAAGGAGCACCGTGACTATCAGTAAGATCCATGTATTAAACGGTACGTTACCATGGATCCAATATGGCTCCAAAATTATTTTACTATAAATATGCATATTTTCAGATTTCATAATAATTTATTAATGGCATGAATAATAAATTTAAAGCGGCACTCCTTATGTCGGTTACAGCTTTGGAATACCTTAATATATGACAGGTTGCTTTTATGACTAAAATGAGGAAGATTCAATCAATGCACCTGACATGTAGTATAAAACAATGTAACAATGTAAAAACTGAGGAGAACAGTATTATTTACAAATAACACATACACACTACTTAAGTCGGTGTATATGTTTTGCTGCATATACTGTATGTGACCAGGTGTGATGAATGCTAGTTTGTACCCTACCTGCATAATTAATTGCTAAATTAATTAATAATTTAGATTGTAAAAAATCACAACAGCTGATGTTGCTTTAGTCAATCCATTGTTAACATTTTCTTTAAAACCTGCAGAACTAAAGCTTGTGAGGTTTGCTCACAAACCAGCACACATTAAAGCATAATTACTATGCTGAGGAAGGCTAAAGTGTCTTTAAGACATTTCTGCAACGTGGTTGGATAATAGTGAGAAATTCCAGTTTCTGTTTTCACAAATGTTATAAAAAATACAACAATCTGAAGGTCCATATTTTATGGCAGTAAAATTCGGCGACATGGCATTATTTTACATTTTTTATTATAAGCATGTATCTCAGCAAAACAGTTCTGAATGTTGGACACACAAAATTGTATTTGTATGATAAATTCTTCACTTAGGTCCAGTGTGAAATATTTTTGAGTTTAAATCAATGCTCTTTGAAGAAGAGTGGGCTTTTGACCAGTTTGATATTGGATGATTATTTAAAAGCAAATCCAATTATCTATATTAAAATAGCACTAGAACGTCTGGTTTCAGAAATGCTCCATACGGTTAAGAACCAGAATTGGAAACGTTCTATCCCTGAGGAAACCAGTTAAATTTGCATGACATATGCTTGCAGTATTGTTATATGTAATGACTTTCACCGTACAATGACATACGTAGAAAAATACACTAAATGCACAAATGGATTCAAATTAATGGTTAAATACACAGTTTCCAACTTGATTGTCATTCTGTTTATATTTTTTAAGCCAGCAACTTATCCTGCAAACCACTGGAGGTGAACAGGGCAGCTGGAAGAATAGAATGTTTTTCATATAAAATGAGCTCATCCACCAGGAAAAAGCAAAGTAAAGAATGAAAACAAGAATGCAATCGGAATCACTGACAGACAGTGACTGAGTGAGGAAAAAGGAAAATAAATCATTCGATGCACCAGAAGGTGGGTTTTATCCAACTGCAATTACATTAAAAATGTCTCAACTTCAGTAGTATATTTTCTGCTACTCTTTCAGTTTCCTTGCCAATATGGAAGGAGATACAGTAGTATGCTACAGTACAGATGAGACTCTTGACTTACATTCTGTTAAACACTGGATGTTCACTGATAATTATCTATCCAAGTCGTGTATTATTTATGCAGCCTTTTAAAATTCATTAAAGTCATTTAACTTCATTTAAAAGCTGTCATTATCGATTGACTTTACTGTAATTGGTGCTTTAAACCTTCAAAGATCTCCTTCCTAATGATTAAGAATGTTTCAAGTAGTCCTGCAACCAGGCGCTCCGCTAGCAATTTTGGGCCCTATGACAAAATATGAGGTTGGCCCCCCCTAGGTAGTGTTATTATTAAAAAAGCAGATCTCTGGGGTCCCCTAAAGGGCGTGGGCCCTTAGAATTGTCCCAACTTTCCCCCACTTAGGGGCGCCCCTGCCTGCAACTAACATATGCTAATCTGAAATATAAAACTGACAAACCACTCAGTATTTAGTCAAGGTCTTTTTCACGTTTACTTAAGTCAGCGAAATATACTGTAACAACAAAAATAATAATCTTATTTCGGTATTCAGCATTTTTTACTGTTATGCAAATAAAACCCTAGATGTAGAGCACAACAGAGGCCAATTGATACACTTAATTTACATTGTTACCAAGTGACACAAATATTTCATGAAATTTTCTTTTAACTTTTTCATTTTGTATTGCACAGTTAGTATTATTTATTGAACATGTTGTTTAATAAACAGTAAAACCACAAAGGCATTTGATTTACCTTTTGGATATATAACATCAAAAATGCATTTTACTGGCCAACCATTCCATGATATTGAGCTGAAGCCAGGGACAAAATCATGATAAAAATTAGCAGCCGTGGATAATGGAAGGTAGATTAATTCGGTGGCCCGGTTTTAAAAGGCACCTAATGCTTCTTTGTGCTACTTTCACAGCTTGTCTGAAGTTTAACTAAAGGGCTTGACTAACATGACCCTGCCGGAGGCAAGGCGTTTGCACAGAGACTCACTGGAGACTCTTTAGTATACGTCTTGATATGTGTTCTCACTTGTACAGATGAGATTCTTTGCTTTCAAAATATTGCTAGCTCTCTCTCTCTCTCTCTCTCTCTCTCTATATATATATAGATATATATATATATATATATATATATATACACACACACACACAGTGGTACCTCAGTTTTCGACCTCGCTAGAACTCGAATTTCTTGAAAGTTGAACAAACAACTTTAACCTAGTACTCGATCGGAATATCATAAGTCGAACCGTGAACACTGACCCAATATAAATTGTACGCGCCAGGAAATGAGTCATATTTCAATACAATTCTTACTTGAATGCCTTCTTCACAGACTGGACGATTAACCAAATAAAGCAGCATAACGTTACAGTAATTAACATTAAATAAACCACTACCTTACGTGTACTATTAGAGCATTTATGTCATTTATTAAAACTTTATTTTACCAGGTAAATTAACTGAAAACCAGTTCTCACTGCTTTATGTGATACTCGGGAAAAATAGCAGATTACGCATTGGAACTGCCTGGGATACAATCGTCATGCATGTAACTAAACTCTTCAGCCAATAAGAGCAAAGATGTGTCGCCACGGAGGCGATTCCAGTTTGTGCAGCTGGGTGAGAGGTCACAATGCATGTAACTGTAATGCAATGCGTTGGGATCAAAATGTGTTGCTTTAAACTAGCGCTGTAAGCAAGTCGAACGCACCCAATGACCGGACTGGGGAAACAAACTGAAACATGGACTTATTACAGAGGACTAATGACAACAACCAGAAACAGCTGATGACATTGGAATCTCACACAAGATTAACGAGGGGGCGTGGCACACTTAGCAGATGATCGGGGAAGGACAGGGGTAGTGTCGGGATAATATCTTTATCGTTTTGGAAGCCATTCTTGTTTTATCCTGTTAATTTTGTGTTTATATGCTAAAAAACACATCTTTAGGTGGAATTTTGACGGGCCGAGAACCAATTAGTTTGTTTTCCATGATTTCTTATGGGAAAAATTCGATCAGAACTCAAACTTTTTAGGATTAGATGCAGAGTCCAGAACAGATTAAGTTCGAGAACCGAGGTGTGTATATATACAGTACACACGCACACTATGAAACTATGACACAATTACCAAAAAGATTGTATTTAAAAAAAGTAGCGCCTCCAGCACCAGGATCAACTAAGGCTTACATTGTTTCATTGTGGCTTACATGTAGATTGCATTTAAATATGATTACAATTGTACTATACAAATGAATCTACTCAGAAATTAGTTTTCTTTTCTCATTTTTTCCTGAACACAATTCCAGCATTTTGTATTATTTTCATCGTAGTGTTATAGCAACATTTCTGAAATTTTGCCACCTTGCAGTCTAAATAGATAAATTAAAGATTAAACATTTTAATATAAACAAAGGCAAGCTTTCAGAACTATCGCTTAATTTAATTTATTGTATAACTCACTGGATAATGCTACTAAGTCAATATGCAAAAAAAGCTAAGATGAACAAACTACCACATGATTACTGAAAATGTGCAAGACCCAGTCAAACGTATAGTGTCACAGTTTTGGAATTCACATAAAATATTCTATTCTAATCTTCATTTTTGATTAAATGATATCGGCACCTTATTTGAACAAGGTTAGTACCCAGTATTTTATGACTGCAAATGAATTCACAAATTAATCTGCCAAATACATTATCCCAGTGCGTGTATAACAGACACATAAAAATGTGAAAAAGGAGAGTTCCCAAGCTTTATTAAATTGTAAAAAAAACAATTAAGAACAAGTTTCAGTGAATTTATATTACACCAATAGGTTTAATTGATATTTTATGAATTTTACTGATTTTCTCTAAATGAATTATTTGGAAAGCCGTTTCCAAAATGTGTTTCAGTGGCTCACAGACAATGGTACAGAAGCCAGACACCTGAAATATTTCCAATGGAACCACTGCAGGGGGTCTTGGAGTGCCAGGGGAAAGAGAAAATTCACATTACTTCACCAGATGGCAAAAACTGCCTCAGTACAGCAAAGCAATCTGCAGTCATTTGATAAGGTGAATCTACACCCTGAAACCTTGGTTTTCTTTATATGGGTTTATTATGGTATTATGTAATACAGCCATTGGCAGAAGACTCAAAATTACTTTCCACACTTCATAATATATATTGTATTGCTTGACAGAAATGAAGTCATTGTGCTTTTAGAGAGTGCAAAATGTTTGTAGAAGGCAAGCTGTTTGCCCGCAGCTTTTTCCACATATGAAAGTGCAAAGGAAAATATCACTTTGGCTAAACGCTCGTAAGTAGGGGAGTGGAATGTTTGGGTGCTAGAGATTTTCAATTAGACTGCAGAAAAAGGGTAACAGACCAGAAAAACAATTATGTTGAAGGAAAAACATATGTACTAACTCCTACTACACATCTCTGGTGCTAAAACGAAAATAGTCGGTGGGATTAAAGAAAGAATAGTGATGTGTCATCATCTTCAATGAACAGAAATGCTCAAAGGGAAATATTTTGGTAGGACTGCATAGGATTCTGGTGCTTTTTTTAGAGGAACCTTGACTATTTATATGGAAAAGCTCAGGCAGAAGAATGAGCATTAATGTTTAATATTCCATGCAATTGCTTTATTAAACTAAAGCCAAACAAGCCTGAAACAATGAAAAAACAGTCCCAAATTTTCTGCCTCATTGGCTTCGCTCCTTCACAAGTTGCCTTTTTGATCTCTTAAGACTTATATTTGAGAAATCATTTTCAGCAAGCCAAAGGTCCTCACTGAAGTCTACTCATAGTAGATATTGAAGGTCAAGTTCATATGTGGATACACAAACTGAATTTTTCAAAACTCTTTTACGGTTCCTTAAAGTTTTGTCAAAGCCCTATAATGACTGTGATTTGCTAGGTATTAATGTAATCTCACCTGGATTGCTGCTCCTTACGTTTCTGAGTGAGATATTTCTTCTTCACATTCTGCAGCTCGTGAGCCAGTCTTTCCATCTCACACTTGTACTCCTGTGTTTGTGATTCGTACATGCTTAGCTCCGATGACAAAGCCTAAAAAACAGAAAATTTATAGATTTTAATGGCAAACGTAAGTAGCTTCTAAATTATAAAGAGAAAAAATGTCAAAGACGATATGTATTACATATATTTTATTGCTAACTTATTAATGCACCTATTATTATTATTATTATTGTTTTATTGCTGTTTCTGTTGCTATATTATATTATATTATATTATATTATATTATATTATATTATATTATATTATATTATATTATACAGTACAAGCAGTCCCTTTGTTAACAACATCTGACTTCCGGACAACTCACATGTAATAACGAATGTATGCACAACTTTGTGATGCTTGTTAAAATGGCTTAAATCCTTCATTGGCTAGAGGTACAATGAGTTTCATATGTAGTTACTCTTATTATCACAACATAATTATTATTATGTAGCATATTATTATTTTTCCAACTTTCCAACAAATTCGACTTAAATAGAGACTTACAGTAGATGTCATTTGTAACCTGGGGAATGCCTGAGGAAGCATATTTCACAGGCAATGTTTGATTTCACCTTGATCTTTTTTACAGACTAGCAATGTGTCTTACACTTGTTTTAGTTTTCAGTGTGTCTGTTTGGTTTGCCAAATGCTTCAAAGATGTTGACTGATTTGCTTAGGAACCTAATCAGACAGAAATCTTTACACACCACTGCACAAAAAAGTAGGCTGTGTGTCCTTTCAGGGTGAGTGTGGAACTGTTACATGGAACTGTGGAAATTAATAAACGTAACGTTTGCAACCTGGACATCCTACTGCATTATGCTCATATGACCGAATTCTGAAATCATTACCATTTATATGAACATTAATATTAAATTGGAGCAAAATCTAATCTAAATTTAAGTGAACAACACAGACTATAATTTATGCCTGACTGAACTGTGAACTCTAATGAAACTCCTTTATTTGTAATTGTAAGGTTTTTCTTCATATATCATCTAAGAAACTGTGATGGGTTGGTGCCCCATCCTGGGTTATTCACTGCCTTGCACCCCGAGTTTTAGGGACAGGCTCCGGTCCCCCACAACCCTGCATAGGAAAAATGGGTATAGATAAGGGATGGATAGATGGGTGGATGGATGGATCTTAAGGTCCTCAATTTCAGTTTTATTGTTATTTGAGAACTACAACGCTCTGTTACATAAGCAGGATGAGAAATGGATTATCAGATTTGCTATAACTAGAACATTTTATCCAAAACAAAAAACTGTCTGTATTTAAATAATTAAATTCTCTAATGACAAAGTAGGAACAGACCTTGGTTACACAGCCAGAAAAGCCATTTTCTGTAAAATTATCCATTTTTCTGATTAAGATGATATATATTGTATATCATTATTACTTTAGTGTTTCTTTGTTTACACTCACCAGTCGTGCCAGAGGTATATAAATAATTACGCATAGAAATAAATTATCACTAAATGATTTTTTTAACCTCTAGGCATTAGCAATCCTTATGTATCATAGTCACAATGTTATTTTCTGCATGCTGCAGATATTCAAAACAATAACAAATTCTGCAGTATATTTAAAATTATTTTAAAGGGCCAACATTTTTTGTCCTGAATATATCAAGGTTTCCTCGGGTTCGGTACACCTTACTCATAACTATTGAATTTTTCAACCCAATTTCAACTTTAATGGCATATGAATTATAATCGAAAGTGGACAAAATTCATTGCCTGGGTTCCACCCCAAACCCTCAACACCAGTAACTTTGCCACATTAGATTGGGGTTGAGCTCTTATTTAAGAGAGCTGACTAATTATTCATTTAAGGGAGCTCATTCAACTCCTGTAACTAATCTGAAAGCAGTAATGATTTATGGGCCTGTGAGACCCTCAGTAGGCAGCAGGCCCTCGAGGTACAAACCTCCAGAAAACCACCCTAGCTTATACTTCTATTCTTAACTGCTATAACTGAACCAAATTAACTGAAGTAAAGACACATGCGAGACGAAATCAACCAGAACCTTGAGCTGCTTGGTCTTCTCCCTCAGTGTCTGCTGGTAGATCTGAAGTTGCTCCGCAACCTCTGGACCAGGCCGCCTGGCCAGAATGTGCTTCAGCTCCACGTACAGTTTCTCCTTCTCCTGCAAAGGGAAGGAAACATCAGTGTACTGTACAAGTGACCTTCTGGAACGTTTCTTCTATTTTCAGCTATTATTGAAAATACCATCTCTCTCACTGAAAAGAAAAAGAATATTCAAAAACAAGGACATGAAAGCATGACTAATGAAGTTGGTGCACAAAAAATAATTGATGTACAGACCACAGGCACGTAGTGGACCTGTATTTTAACACCTACAACCATCATTTGCGGAATATCATTAATCGAACAAGGGATCGTCGCTGATCAGGTCTTGTTCATTGAAATGCAATAAGGTTTTCACATAGTCTCGGTCATCCCTATACTTAAACTTGATTTAATAGAATATTAATAACAAAAGACAGAATTTCATAGAATTGTAATCTACAAAATGTTCTGTTCCAGTGGCCACACATATTTGTTCAGTATTTAGGTTACTAATTCTCATAAGCTCCCTATACATACCTAATAAATGCAAGGAAAAAACAGCAAGATATATAATGATTTATAACAGAATAGTGTTAGAGCAATAGTGCTCAACTGGCAGGTTCAGCGAGAGGGAAACTGCTCCATCGGGGATAGGCAGAGTTTAAAACCTATACTGTGACTTAATCCATCATTCCCCAGCCAGTTTGAACCAGATTGGTGAAGATTCCTACATGTTAGAATAAAGTAAGTTATCGTTTTAATGTTGAAGAAAAAAATGGATTCTCTCTTTTAGCTTTGTGTGCTATCAAAAAATGTGACAAACCATCATTATAAAAATATCAAAACGTTCATCAGGTTAATATTAATATTTTAAAAAAAACCACTTGAGGAATGATTGTGCTGAGTGAGTGGAGAAATACTCAAAAATTTCAACTGATAATGAGACTGGATATTGGCTTCCCAAGTGAATTGTCTTCACTATAATGTATAATGAATTCTCTTCTTCTTGCTGACTATAACTACACTACACGTTGCATTAATTTTGGCAAAACAAATGGGACAGCTCCAAAACTTCAACTGAACATAAGATATCTTTGAGCCATCTCTGAAGATACTTTGCACTTCTAGGACTGCAAATGTCTGAATGATGCAAGAACAAGCAGTTGTGCTCCTAAAACTAATATCGCTTTCGTAATTAACCAAAAATATTTCTGCTCCAAAAAAGTACTCCAATTACATAAACACTTTGGTTATTCTCAGGCATTCACAATGCATCTGCAGAATTAGTAATTAAAAACCAAACAGCCCCTGAAATAACAGAAACTGATACACTATAATAGTCATAATAATAACATCCATGTGCTAATTGTTAATCCTGGTCATGGTCACAGAGGGGTCTGGAGACTATCCCAGACAGCATAGGGCACACCCCAGATGCGATTCACATACACGAACCAAGTGCATACACTATGGGCAATTAGTTTAACTGCATGTCTTTGGATTGCAGTGGTATCTGAGGGAAACCAGTGCAACACAGGGAAAACATGCAAATTGCAAACACATGCAGTGCAGGTGTGCCTCGAAACCCTCAACTGCAGATGCAACAGTTCTACCCACAATTGCACCCATAAAATAATAATAATAACAACTATATTCACCCTAAAAGACCCATGCTGTCTCCATCAGTTATACAGTAATGAACTACTGCCATCTGAAAGCTTGCTTACACTATACAGTAGCTTGCATTTTTGTATCAACAATAAGTTGGGACAGTGAATGAATATGTTATGTCTTAAAGTAATGCTGCTGCTTGCCAGCTGTTAACAAAACAGGGCATCAAAAGATGTTCATTTAAACTTACAGTTATTTCCCTTGCCACCAGGTCCACACAGCTTCAGCTTCGTTGGCTCAGTACAGTTCAAAACTCACTTTTGAATGCGCAGGAAGCCCATCTGCAGGTTTATAATGGTTTTTCATCCAGACACCGATGACCAAGTGATGCATAGTCAGATTGGATTTACCTTTTGGAATTGATCCTAAAATTTTTTTTCAAAACCGATCCAATGAAATACTTCACCTATAAAGACGATTGTCTTTGTATTTTTATCTCTCTGAAACAACGTGCAAATGTTAAGCCAGCTATGTGTCGAGCATCTTTCATGTAACTGTTTTACTGGAGCATGCAGTGTAAGTGTTAAATACAGTGGTTGAGTTGTAGAAATATTTCAAGGTGCCAAGCCTGGGGGGGGGGCATGATAAAATTTGCTGGGGCAGGGAGATCGATCAGATCCCGATTAAATTGTGTTTTGGACCGCAGTTTGCAGTTGAATACCCCTGATACAGCTGGTAGATTTACCTCTACATGACTGACAATTACACGAGGGGTGGTATATTATCCAAAGGGATGGTTTTTTTCATTTTTTCCTCATTGGGGGTGGTGGCATCCGCAAATATAACATGACATCACGAGCCCTGTTATATAAAACCTAAAAATGAAAACTACAATTTTTTTTTTATAAGTCAGGCCATAATTACATAAATACTGCAAGCTTTTATAAGAACATTCAAACTTTCTACTATAAAATAAAAGCCTTGCTATTTAGACATAAAGTCAAATTTAAAATCAATGTTGGCATATATATACTGCATGACATATATCCAAGTAAATCACATAAAATTCACATACCTGTACTACCAGCAGACAAAAGCTATGATTAAGAAATTGCTTCTAATGAACATGTTTTGATTAACTGTAATAGTTGCGGAATACTAGCAGTATATGCCTGAACTGCAATTACTGTACAATTTAAATGAAATGTTTATATGACACTGGCTATAAATTCTCACCATTTTGCTGCTTTTCCTTTTAATTGCATTTTCTCTCAGCATTCCAATCAACATGGGGCAAAAAACACATATCCCACATTACAGGATTATGATGTGCTAAGGTAGCTCAAATCATATTTAATCCGACGTGGGTAAAAAAACATTGTTCATGCTGCAGCAGTGACTCACCCATTGTGGGTTTAAGTAGACAATTACCCTCCTTAATAACAACCTCTACTAAGACACTATCGGTGCAGAAAATGCCAATATCTTGAGGAAAACACTGCAATGAAAACCCAGTGATTGCTCAAAATCTGTCACCTGGAAATGTGACCACTGACTACAGCTTTTTCACTTCCAACTTTTGTGAATACAGTCATCTTCCTTAAAACCCTTGGACCCAATTAGCTGGGCCTCCACACAGATAATGATTCGAATTAGCGGACTGCGTTAGTACACACAATTGCACATTCACCTGCACGGTCAATCTCAGAAATAACTTTGAAACTGAGGTTTTCACAAGACAGACCATGAAGCTAAATATCGATACGTGAGTGTTTAAAATACCTGCGGTCCATATAAGTAATAGGCTAGTATATCTATGACCTTCTCGAATTAGGTCTTTAGGCATAAAAGTGTAACTCACACTGCTTCTGCCCATCCACATTGTTGACACATTCTATAATAAAACATAATCATTCTGGTCACCTCTATACCCAACACAGGGTCCATGAAAAAGGAAGTTGTGTGTGTGTGTGTGTGTGAATACAAAATATATATAATATATACACATACACACACATATACATATAGAAATGCACAAATATATACAATTTCTACCATAATTTTGTAGAGTTCTTTCTACATTTTCTACAATTTTCTTATATAATACATGTATGACACAAAAAGGCATATAAACCATAGATTTTTCATATGCAATTACATAATTTTCCACGAACCAAAGATAGTCAAACTAGCCATAAAACACATAGAGACAAATCAATGGACACCCACCTCATATGTTAAAAAACAAGACAAGCATATAAACATGGTTGTGTATTCATCATAAAACTGCCTGTTAGAATTCCCATATTTCATTATTTCATTTTCAATCACATTCTTTTATATTACTTATTAGTATACCATTTGAGTACATGCATGAGATTTTCCTCTTCATATTCATTATACTATCACAGGATTTTGTCTAAATCACGTCAATATATGGGCAAAATGTTAGTTCATTTGAATGCATTTTAAATAGTATGAATTATTTTTGTCACTGAGCAATAAAGACTATATTTTCTTATAGTCATACTTTATGTCAGGCTATGGATTATTTTGCCAACCGTACGCCTTTCAATAGCATGTATTCCCAGAATTTAAATGCAAATGCAGTTAAAAAGTCTAATTCTATATCTTTACAGTGAACCTTGCAAAAAGGAAGATAAATTCTGTTATCCAGGTCCCCTATCCACTGGATTCCACAGAGGTCTGACCCTAAAGAGTTTACTGTTGATCCAGTTGGCAAGTGGACTTAGACCAACAATAGTTTGGGACAGATTAATCTCACACTGCAGTGTTTACCTGTAATAAAAGCTCTTTTTCAACCACTTCTTCGCTCTTTGTTATCAGACGCTTCTGTAAGGAGTGAATCTTCTGGATCAGCTCATAGGTGTTCGGGTCACTGGCCTGAGAAAAGTCATTTTAAGGTGTTAATATTATCCTGGGAGAGAAATGCAAGTTTCTGACCCCCAGCTTCTCTAACTAAGGCTGTGACAAGCAAAGACTTTTCAGAGAGACACACACTTACTGAAACAGTATGGAAGGCAAAGACATGGGGGAAAAAAAACTAAAGTCAGAGCCATTTTCCATACATATAACCGGCAGTGCTTCTTAGATTTAGTTATGGAAAGGCATCGCAGATAATGTGGGCAACGTCAAATATATACCTCCAGCTTTCTCCAACGATGTATATTCATAGGATTTTCTAGTTCCTCCTCCAAAGCTCTACATCTCATTCGCTCTTTGAGGAGTTCCCTCTGCATGTGGTACACTTCTCGTCTGTTGTAAAAATTGAGGAAATAAAATGTATCGATAAAGAGCTAAACTTTTGGCCCATTATAGGAACAGTAGGTGTTGTCAGCCTGTATCAAGCATGAAAATAGTATAAATATATTACACAAGACAGCACCACATTTATCATATATTTTAGTAATATTTTAAGTTAATAAGTTTTAAGTTATTAATATGGCCTATTAAAGCAAATGGTTCTTGAAGTTGCCTTTGACCTGATATTTAGTGATTCGGTTTTAAAATTAACAACTTGAAAGCTCCATCTGCTGTTCTGTTAACACACGTGACTTGGCAACACAGTGAAAAGCACATAGTAGAAAGCCTTGCAGAACTAGCCTGAAGCTTACAAACTCATTTATTTGAAAATGTCTCACAAAGTACAGATGTAAGTCAGAAATTCAACGGATCTTAACAACTGAGTAGATGGGTCTAATGCATATATATTGATGCATTTATGTATGTATGTTTATGTATAATCTGCACTTATTTTAAAAGTGTGTCAGACATAATACATATGCCACTTTATAATAGACTATAATATCAGTTAAATTAAAAATCCAATTAGCTGAAGTCTTTGGTGATGTCTACAGTATGACTGTTTTTGTAGTTATTGATATTTAGAGAATGGACACATGATATATTATTAACCAGTGAATCCTAAATTAATTCCTACAATATTACAGTGCTATGTATAAAAAAATCTATATTACAATAATTTTCTTAATAGTTTAAGCCATTGTATTCAGTTTTGCAGCTAGGGCAGCAGAAGACTACAGTAAAGATGTCAACTGTGTGACTAGAGGCATTCATGACAGCAAAAATAATATTCAAAGCGAAAGGGCTGCTGTGCACATCCTCCATCAAAAAATAATAACTTTAATCACAGAAACCGAGGAATCGGTCAGAGGCCTGGCAGTACATTTACATGAGGCTGTAGAAGGCCACATTGTGGCATCAACAACGTTCAAGCCAATACAGAGAGGCCTGGCTTACTGTGGATAATGTATCATTATTTAGATAATGTATTATCATTTAGATACACAAAAGAAACAAAAAAGATAAAAGAGAGGCACTATCCTTTTTAAGAACACTGAAAAAACAAACAGTAAGAGACTGAAATATAGTTCAAAAAGTTAATGTTAAAAAATACCACAAACCAGCAAGCACACAGAAGATCTATACTGATCATTTGTGACACGATGCAATTACTGAACATTACACATTATTCTGTGTGAATTCCACTAGTGAGCCTTACATAACCCTATCAGGGAAATCAGCTGAATTTCATTAATTAAGACACTTCTCAGCCTTAAGCTGATTGTTAGTCACCATAGCAACTAAGCTCCATAGCTACCCAAGCACTATTTGTTTACCTACTTTACTAATTTTATGTTATGGATAATATGAGGGGAAATACAATTATTGACATTTTTTACTTATTTTTAATTATAGGTGTGTGTGTCTGTCTATAAATCAATTAAGTTTAGGACTGTCAGTTAATTAATAATACTGTACATTTAAATATCCCAAGTAAAAAAACTAAGGTCAAAGGTAAGACTATTCTTTTTTGTTGTTTCTCATTTTCATCTGTTTGTCTGCTCCTTTTGTTCTGCTTTGTTCTACTGCATACATTCATGGAAATGTGACAGCGAGGAAAGTGCAGGAAAGCATTGCTTAATACATGATGGCAGGACTGATATCCATACCGTAAAGTCTAATCAACACCTTTGAGAGTGTAGGAATCAGTCTTTTTCGGTGTAGATCCTTTTTCATTGATAGGGGGGTGAGTTGTATACACTCTCAATGTCAAAGTCACCCCTTCTTGGGAAACCAAATCGATGTGTTTATATATGCTGAAAAGTCATGAACTGCATTATTCATGCACACTTAATACATAAACAATTGCATAAATAGTCAAATAAAATCGGGGCGGGGGGATGACTTGTAGGCTTAATATGATTGTTCCCAACACACTAAAATGATTTTTCCCAAAACTGCTAAAAATGTGTAACAGTCAAATAATGGCTGTAATACAAAACTATATGTGGGAGGAAGGAGAGGATACCACATGGTGTGATGATAAAGTCATACACATCAGAAGGAAGTTAAATAATATGGTAATTAGGAAATGAATTCTGACCATGGTAATACATAAACAGAATGACTAGCAAGAATCCATCTGGATGTAGGAATCCTTTCAGCCATGCTATTCAGGGACAACGTAACTGTGTTGGTACCTAATGAGCCAGTAACTCTGAATAGCATATGGCAAATTATGGAAGGTTTGTGTATCCAAATAGCAGAGTATCGGAAAAATAAATTCAAAATATATTACTGCATTTAAACAGAAATTACTTCATTCAGAAGATAACAAGCAGGAAAAGGTATGTGCAATTAGGAATGTATGGTTTGGAAAGAATTTCCAATGAATGCGACCCAGTTCATTGGTAATATTGTTTATGAGTCATACTGTATCACATGTAACATATATGTTACACACGATCAGTGGTACAATTTGCAAACACAATCTACCTTTCATGGGTGACTTTGAAGTACTCTGACACAGAAAGGTCTGCTCATTAAATCTGACAACCCAGAAATATCCTGCTTTTTCCATATTCATATCATTCATACCTTTTTCAAAAATCCTCTTATATTGTACACCCTGGATAACATTATTGCACTTAATTTGCTAGAATTGAGACTCTATCACAGAATAAATGTAACACAAAAAATAAGTATTTAACCGCCATTGTTGAAAGCAAAGAACTGACTTACAATGGACTTACTTGACAATGTGTATTGTGTTTGAAAATCGTTTTCCAATATGTTTAATTTAATGTGTATTTCAACAGACAACAATAGGCGGACAATATTGTATCAAAATGCATATTAGAACTATTATTGCAATAAAGTAACATATCTATTGTTAGTTCAGTGCCTTTGTCCCTATAACTCACATGCTGTATGTATATTGGGGTGACTGATTCTGTAAAAATCGATACAATGTACAGTTTGGATGGAGTAAGACGTTTCTTCAGAGTGTAGTTAGAGCTAAGAGAACAAAATTAAACAACAAAATTGGTATCATGCAGGAGCTCATCTGACAATGCAAGCAATTTATTGGCATGTCATGACTGCACATTTCACAGGACAGATTAGTTCGCATTTTAAGTTAGCAGTAACACAAATCACATTCTCGCTAGTATTTATGTTGTGTCTATTCATTTGTTCATGTGCTTCAGCTAGGAGTACAGTGGGTGGTAATGTTGTCTCTTGCCTCAGTCCAATGTTGTGGTTTAGGTATACTGGTGCCTCTAAATTGCCCGTAGTGTTTTTCCTGCCATGGACTGCCATCACATTCATGTCCTGTGCTTCCAGGAAAAGGCTCCCGGTTTCCTATCCTGGATAAGTGGTTATGGCCATTGAATGAACCGTAGATGTTGTTTGGCTTTTATCTATGAAAAAGTCTAACTGGCTTACTTGTGGTAACATTATTTTGACATTAAGCAATCCCTTTGTGGACGCAACAATGCTCGTATCTCCAAAACCATCTTTTTCTCCAAAACTGCAAAGATTAGAACCTACAATGCAGCGGCTTCCTAATAAAGCTTCCTGGGGGCCACCAAAAAGCCTTCATCGTTTCTCAGTTAATGTTTTCTTCTGTCACTTTTTGGGGATTGAACAAAGATTTACAGCAGGTTATGATCTCACGTTAGTTTTGATCCCCATGCTAATTTTCCATGTATGTTAATGAGCGAGACTGATGACTCCATTGTTTACTACAATGCCAACCACAACAGATTGCTGTTTAGTTAGCTAGAAAATCCCTACAGCTGTGGCAATGGTGAATGACCAAGACCAATACATAAAAAAAGAGTAACTGAAACCTGAAGTCGACAGTATAAATTTTGCATCAGCATAAGATGGTTTTTATGAACTGCCATCCTCCCCGTAATCTGCCCTGGCTTGGTGCCCTTTAACCTTGCTTGCTGCCTGCATTTGGATGATGGATGAAGATATAAGATTTCGTCTTACTGATTAGAAATACATGCTATAACATTGACCATAATACAGTGGTACCTCGGTTGTCAAACTTAATCTGTTCCGAATCCTAAAAATTTTGAGTTCTAATCCAATTTTTCCTATAAGAAATAATTAATTGGTTCCTGGCCCCCAAAAAATACAGCCAAATATGTTTTTTAAGCATTTAAACACAAACAAATGAACAGGATAAAACAAGAAGAGCATTTTTTTTCTTAATGGCTCCAAAAACGATAAAGATCTTTTCCCAACATAACCCCTGTCTTGCCCCAATCGTCTGCTCCTTCCTTCTGTCACGCCCCCTCGTTACCCTCGTGTGGGATCCCCATGTGATCAGCTGTTTCTGGTTGTTGTCATTAGTCCTCTGTATTAAGTCCGCATTTCAGATTGTTTACCCAGTCCGGTTATTGGGTGCGTTGGACTTGCTTAGAGCTGGCTTAAAGCAACACATTCTGATCCTGACGGAATGCATTACAGTTACATACATTGCGACCTCTCATCCGGCTGTACAAACTGGAACCGCCTCTATGACGACACACCTTTGCCCTTATTGGCTGAAGAGTTTAGTTACACAAATGATGTTTGTATCCCAGGCAGTTCCGATGTGTAATCTGCTATCTCTCCCAAATATCGTGTAAAGCAGTGAGAACTGGTTTTCAGTTAATTTACCTGTTGAAATAAAGCTTAAATAAATTACATAAATGGTCCAATAGTACACGTAAGTTAGTGATTTATTTATTGTAAGTTACTGTAATGTTGCACTCCTTTATTTAGTTAATCGTCCAGTCGGTGAAGAAGGCATTCAAGAAAGAATTGCATTGTAGTATGACAATTTATATTAGGTTTGACTTCTAATATTCAGATCGAGATCTTGGTCAAACTTGTTTGTTCGACTTTCAAGAAATTCGAGTTCTAGTGAGTTCGAGAACCGAGGTACCACTTGTAGTCATAATTGACCTTTTTTGGAAACAATTAGTCATTTACAGACTGTCCAAAATTGGATATTTAAAAACTAAAATGTCTATAAATCCTAATCATACAGTGCATTCAGAAACTATTTAGACCCCCTTCACGAATTACAAATTTTATGTTGCATCCTTATTCTAAAATCCTTTAAATTCACCCCTCCCCCCATTACTCAGTATTTCATAATGACAAAGCAAAAACAGGATTTTATATTTTTTTTGCATAACATGGTGAAGTGAAGTGAAGTGGTGGGAATATTTTCTGAATGCACAGTTTGTAGGTAGCCTTAGCCATCTGATAAGCCACTACACTGTATAGTTACACCAGGCAATTTACCAACCTCACAATTAACAAAACAGCAATTTAAAAATACAAGCAGCTCACAGCATGATGATTACGAAACAGGAATTACTTCCAAAAGGTCAAGTTCCAAATCTGCCTCAAGGCTTTAACCTTGACTGAATTTCTCAGAACAACATAAAAAATTGGGTGCATGAATGGAGATTGTTGCAGGGTTATACTTTAATGAACTATTCAATTAGTTAATCTGAGAGTTAAACAAAATCTGAATTACAAATCACTATTACATTAACCTTTACTAAGTGGGCATTTGCATTGTCATTTGGGCATAGCCACTCATTCACCACTCTATTGGGTAGTACTAGGAAGTACCACATAGGATACACATTTGTATCAATGGTAGAGGAGTCGTATTTTCAGAGAAGGTTTTCTGCTCATCACTTTTGTACAGAGATTTTATTTCTGTACTTGTCTTGTTAGCGTTAATGAGATCTGCCCATTTTTTTCTGACCCCTCTTATTAAGGTGTTTTTGGATACAGAACTGCCATTGACTGGATGTTTTTTTTTATTTTCATCGCACCATCTCTATACTGTAAACTCTAGACACTATAATGTGAGAAAATCCCATGAGGGTGGCTGTTTCTGAGACACAGGGCACCAGCTCATTCAAATTCTTTCAGGTCTACCGTCTTATCCATTCGAATCCTTAGCTGAACAGTATGGGAACCTCTCGACTCTGTCTGTCAGATGTATACATTTATTTGCAGCCCTGTGATTCACTGTTTGAAGAAGCATGCTGTTTACGTCAACAACTTTACTGAAGAAACTGGCCACTAAATGTACAAAGGGTATGGCAGATACATTGTCAATAGATTAAAGCCTGTTTGTACAGGAAATCCAAGAAAAGTCATTACCTGAGATCATCGACATTGGCCACAGTTTTGACTAAGATGCCTTTCTCTCGTCTCAGTTTCTTAATCTCCATCTTTAATAGTCTGATGTCTTCAATCCTTTGATTGTACTGGTTCTCCCCCTTGTTCAGCAAGGACTGTTGAATCTTAATCTTCTCATACAAAAGTGCCAGTTCGTCATTGCGGCGCACCAACTGTGTTCCCAGAATATCTCGCTCGCCGATTACCTAAATAACAGCACAATCAACAAAATGCCTCAGTAATACACTTAATTGCACATGCATTTTTGACCTTTTTTCAAGGGGAAAAATGTATTTGTGTATCTCCTGAGAAACGCAATGCACTTACATTTTGTTGTCACCTCGTCTCATGCAATCTATGGTATAATTATAGTGATATGTTCATTACAAAACAAAATATATTTGCGGTATAACAGAACACATGGCTTAATGTAGGACTGCTTCAACTGAGTAGGCAAACTGATTCACATGACAGCTGAAGGTTAAGAGGGTGAAGATACCAGGACAGACAATCAAATCCAAAAACTTAGAATGAATAAAAAACTTTATTTTGTATTTTGGTGCAACAAAAAACTCCACATGTGACTACTGCTCTCCTGCTTTTTAAAGTATTCTAATAAGTAAATACTTAAATCGCAGATACGGGAAATTCATCAAGTTGTTTATAATTAGTGCTTCCATAATATAGTTCAGTTACTTTACTTTAATCTGCCTATGTGCAATGATTTTTTATTAGCCATGTACAGACAGATGTAAATATACTGTGGTGAAAAAGTTGCTCTTCTGTAGTTTCATTGATTTACATATTGAGACATATTTAACCATCGTCAAGTCCTCAAAGTCCTAATGCTAGACAAATGTGACCTTGTGTATGTGTCATAACACACATACAGTTTTTCATATTTCATTATTTATTCATCAAAAAATTTACCACTTCATTTTTTTGGGGAAGATGGTGGTGCAGAGGGCAGTGCTGTCGTTCAGCAACCAGAGAGTTGCTGGTTCGAGCTCCGCCCGATGACCCCATCGAAGTGTCCTTCAGCAAGACACTGAACCCCAAATTGCTCCCGGTGTGCAGGTTGGCGCC
>JABFDZ020000045.1:6655281-6667993 GCA_019775955.2 Pollimyrus isidori | reverse complement strand
ATGTTTTTTGTTAGTGTATTTGATGACTTATGTATATCACTAGTGTCCCCTTGTGGATATATTTAAAACTGCATACGCTTAGTCTCCCAAAATCACTAGCAGCCCAATCATGCATTTCAAAATATACATGAAATGCATATATTAACATTTTGCAAAAAGTGTCACCATATATTATACCACTTCTGCCCTTAATTTTCTTTAAATTACACTAAAGAAGTGGTTGCATAGGTCCCAGAGAGAATTCTAATTGCTGATAATTACAGCACCAGTTTCAAAAGTATCTCAAAGGTGATTCTTTAAATAAAGACTGGAGAAAGTTTTTTTTTAAATAAAGGTATGAATAAAGATGTTGTTTCATGGATGTTTGTAGTTAATGTTTCCTTGTGATCTACTTCGTTATTCATTTTTTAATTAAAATGTATGCAGCTCTGAAAACGTTACATTTTTGATACATCCTATATGCATTAATTGCATGCAAGTTTTTCAGCTGCAGGAAGGCAAAATATCGGAAAAGAGTTCTTAATTCAGAGTCTCTCTGCCAACTAAATATTCACGGCATACATCATTCATCTGAAATGGCTTCAAAGATTAAAGGTGCCCTAACATCAACCCTTTTTCCCCGAGAGTTGCGTTATATAAGACCTTTGTCATTTTGTGATTTGACAACTTATACCTGCCAGAATTTAATAAAAGTGTGAAAGAAAGTGTCCTCTGAACTTCTGCTGTAAGTGCTCAGTCTGATTCTTCAAATACGTACTCGGAAGCTACCTTTAGATCTGATGCCCTTTGTTGGTTCTCCAGGGACAGCTGTTCCATGCTCAGAGCATTCTGCTCGCTCTCCTGCTGGAGCTTCCCATTTCTTACGTGCAGTTGCTCAAGTTCCTTTGCGGCTCTCTCATTGAGAATCTGTAAGGTCAGAAGCACGGGTGTGATTCCAAATGAAAACACCACGCAGAACAGCTCTGTTTGCAGTAAGCAAAAATCCAGACCAAGATTACGTTTCAACTGACCAGTTGAGTATGAAGAGTCACAGTCACAGAGTAACTCAACTGGTTGGTTGAAACAAAACCTTGGGCAGGATTTGTACTTTCTGGACCTGAACTTACAGCCTCTGTAAGCCACAGCAGAGTTAATGGGCAAGCAGTCGTGTGCCTGTGTGTCAATGAGTGTTCATTGATTGTATGCACATGTCTTCATGTCCTTAGGAGTTTTACAGTGCAATCTGGAATATTAACCAAACATTTAGCAGAACAATGAGCCAATAATTACTATTGAACTGTTTTTCCAATCCTACAATACCATATTTCAGCAGTTAAACATCCAAATACAAACCATTACAAGGTATGTTAAATACAGATTGACACTGGTGACTGTACTGTTGTATCTATGGCAAGGCCAGTAACTGGTGTGGCCAGTTATTTTAGTATCAGTACAAAATAATCTCAGTGGGATTGATTTTAGGATGGCATCCAAGCCAGCCCACCTTCTGCTCTCGCAGCTGTTGCTCAAGCTTTTGCTGCTCGTCTTTGCTGCGTTGGATCTGCAGATTCAGCGCTCTGATGTCCGCCTGCCTGGCATCCAGGTCAGCGTGCAGCTGTGCAACTTCCTTCTCTAACTTCTCTTTCCTGCGGCTCTCGCGGGAACATTCGTTCTGGCACACTTGGATGTCCTGCTGAAGCTGCGGCCACAAGATAGAGGAGTAGACAATGAGACGCGCAAATCAGAATTCAAAGAGCATTCTAGAACACAATCAATTTCACCATGAGCTATTTAGTAAACACGGCATGAATCATTTATTTTCCACACGACGGGCAGTGAGCCCATGTTTTATCAGAGCCGACAGGGCCAGATCTGGACCTCCGTGGGGTATGTGGCTGGTGGATGGTGGACAAGTGAAACCAAGAATTTTTTTTGTGTAAAGCCATTTCTATTCCATTAAAAATATTACCATATGTTTATAAAAAAAATTATGGCTGGCAGCCAATTAAATCAGATCCAAATGGAGCGTGCTTAGCCATTGATATTAAGGCAGGCTCTATCTTATATGAAGAACAAAACTAGCGACAACAATGACGAAACAACAATGACGAGAAATATATACGATTCATCTGAGAGTAGAAATTTCCACACTCAAACAATTCATCGTTGAAAAGCAATATCTATTAAAATGTTTTTTTTGTAAAAAATTGATGTAATCGGGTGTCATGTGCAATTTATACTAAGCAAAAAAACTGCTTTAACATTCCGCAGCATGGTAGATTATATTCACACTCAGGCTTGCTTCCAGTGTAAAATGTGTATTTCAATTTAAATCATGCAAGAATGTTAAAAAAACATGTTGTAGAATACATATACTATACTTGTAACAATATTGATGTCATAAAATTTGATGTGTGAAGCTTTATATAGGGGCTTTTTTCAGTTCAGATAACTGTAGTAGGTGAATTGATGTATTTTGTTGTTTATTATGTACACAGTCATGCATTTCTGTAATGTTACTCTTTTTCTTTCATACATTATAAAACAGCTCAAATTGTCAGAAGTGCAATGTTATTATAATTAATTAAAATGAAATAAGGTAGTGAGTAAGGGAGCTGGATCAATATATACCTCCCATCCAAACATTTGACAACACTGATACTGCACCCTCACTGATGCAAAATTCCTCTGGAATACCTGCGATATGGTTTCCAATGCCTTCTCTTTCAAGACGTCCGTCTCTTCTTGATTGATGGTGGCCTTGGTGAGATTCTCCCGTAAATTTACCACTTCCGCAAGGAGTTCATCCCTCTCCTTGGTGAGATCATCTTTGATTTTCAGCAAATCATTCATACTGAAAAAAAAATACAGAGAGCAATAAAGCTGCTCTTTCTATTAATTTCAATAAGACTTTCAATATCATGGGGCTGAATTCCACTGCTCTATTTTGTTTTTTTAATAACATCAAATGTGACAAAGCATAAGCACTAGGGAACTGGTATAGATGGCTAATAATATACTATTTCTACTCATATTTAAAGAACCAAACGTGATTTACATAGCCTATGAATTGTATATTCCTTCACGCTAGCACAAAAGAGTATGACTCACCTATAATCCTGACCTGTGGAGAAACCTTCTCCTTGCTGCACAATTTTTGTCAAGTTGGTGACATCATTCTTTAAATTTTGAATGGTTTCATCTGCAATCAGTTCCTTCTTGTGAGCAGCATCCAGCATTTCCCACGCTTTCTGTATTTCCTATAACCAGAAAATATTTTCAGAGCACACTTCTGAATATTTGATTGGGTGAGAAAAGAAAAGTTTATTTTAACTGTCCATCTACTGTAATTCAGCACCATGCTGTAGGTCCCAGAGAACATACCTGTTTCAGGGAATTTATAGTGGTTTGATCTTCTTGGGATAACTTCAGTGCCGTGTTGATTTTGACAGAGTTGGATGATATTTCTGCATTTAACTCCCTGCATTTTGTCATAAGTCTCTTCTCATTCTCATGGGACTTTTTTAAGGCCTTGGTCAGTTTTTCATATTCAATGCGAAAATTTTCTAGATGTTTGTCTCTAGCAAGTTCACTAAGAACCTCCTGGGTCTCCTTTTCCAACTTCTCAAATGAGTTTTCTTCCTTTAAACAAAAAGTCAAAACTGGTATTAACATTTCGTCTCATTTTTCCTTTTTAGCCCGAGCTGCGTGACAGCAATTTGAAATCATACATTTTGTGTTTTGATTACAAATGGAGCATCTAACCAAAAAATTGCAAGCCAGTTGTACTCTGCAATTTCTGTAAATGGATCACCACACTAAAGGGTGTGTTAAGTGCAGGAATTATGAAATCAGCTGTAAGGGCATTCTAGTGTAACTGAACCTTGATACCTTTGCTCATAGTTTAAACATGATTCTTACATGATGAAGGACATTGATGTGTACAGTTGGATGCATTTCTACCAAAGTCAGATGTACAGTACCATTACCATTGTAGTAACAAGCTTGATTATTATTTTAAAAGGGAGACAGATTTCAACATTCAATTCATATTCTCAAATGGTACGAATTATAAAACATGACAGAGTAAATGAATGAAGTCAAAATGAAAGAGACTATTTATTTTTGTTCATATCATTAACTGTGATCTAGTTACCTTGGTACTTTGTGTTAGTCTTGTGATATAAATGAGTAACAAATACTACCATTACAACGCAGTAGGTACATTGTCTACAAACAAAGAGCAATGGCATTTCAGAAGCAGTGTAATTGTTAGGGTACTATGAGATATTGTTCCTCCATGATAACCAAGGGCATATATTAAAGGTGTTGAAGCAGCAGGCCAAAATTTCTCAGGAGGACACATTTTTAAAGCATAGTGTGCAAAAATGCATCCAGACCACTGGGTTACTGTGAACTGTGGGCAAGGATCAGATTGAGTTGTTTTTTTTTTTTTTTGTATTGGGTATTGCCAACTTCAGTGACTTTTTAAAAAGCCATTTCTGTTTTATGGACCAGTGTAATTCTCAGCAAAGGAGCTGGTACACCTGAAATCTTGGTTATGTAGCGTTAAAGTGTGGTTAACCTCTTATCAACCAAAAAAGGACTTATCAACAACAAGTTTGTAACCATACCAGAAACATTTTGTTTTTGTAATTCCTTTTTACTGCTTGGACAAATCAACGCAGTAGAAAAACTTAAGAATGTGTGGAGTGATACAATGACATAAGAGTTAAAAGGAGGCTGATTTCTGACAAAACAATAGGAATATGCATGTACAAAACGTTCTCTTAAGTTACTGATACAGTAAGGGGATCCATGAAAGGACTCTTTTGCATAATAAGATCCCTTTTGCATAATAATATAACAGTAAAATAGTAATTAACACAATATATAAGTTAATAAACACCAGAAACGATTTTTTAAAACTTTACTCTTATGAAATATCTAAACTAGGGAGTAGTTAACTAGCTGGCTAAGTAATAATTGACCCATACACCTGAAGACGTGAAAAGCTTACCTCCGTCATATTTAGTGGTATCGTCACGTGTCCTTGACGTTTATTGAACTTTGATGTAAAAATAATGTAATGTAAGGAGAAATCCCTAATCATTTATTAAATGTTATGTACATATTGTTCTGTCACAACTGTTCAATAGCGCGTGGATCAGGGACTTCGGCAACTATGTGCGTCCTTGTTTCCAGGAGACCACGCAGGTCCACGGAATGACGTGATGACGTAATTTGAGTCGCGCGTTCTCCTTTAATCCTCCCACCCCAAGGACTGAGATGTTCCCAGTGACAGCCGCCTGGTGAAAAATGTCGCTAAGAGTTGCCTAGCCCTAGATTACGTGTTGCTCCGGCCTTATTTCGAAGCAGGCTGTCAATTTCACGATCAGTAGTAAAGTAGACTTAACTGAACGAGTAGCTTGCGTACATTGCAAAGTAAACTCTCTGCACGTGTTTTCAACGCACTGCTTTGAAGAATTAAAGACGGCAGTACAAATTACAATAGAGACTCATTTACTGATATTGATATTGTTTGGTATTATAATAATAACAATAATAATAATTGTTGTTATTTATGTTGTTGTTATATGGGCTTGCAGTCTATTGTTATATTGCAATGCCTTAAATACAACACATCTAAATATTGGCCTGCAAGGTTAACTTTCTATATAATACTGCGCCTATATATACATATGCATGTTATATAGGTAAAGGATAACAGAAAAGTCTAGTAGGGTAGGCTGGGCGGGACAATGAAATATCAAGAGTGAACGTTTTTTTATTATTATTATTTTACACTAGATGGCACCTTAACACAGGTTAGCTAATGAATAAACACTTAATTCAAATAATTATACTCTGCGTCTGGTATATGGCAGGTTCTGTTTATTAATTTATGTGCGTGTTTGACAAGAACAGCCAGTAAAAGCGGGAAAACACTACTTCAACTAAAATCATTTTCACTTCAGTCTTTTAGAGTCAACTACTTTAAAAACACAAATGTGAGTAATTTCTTTCAAAGAACGTACATCCGTAATAAAATTATAAATATATTTTTATTTCTAGTGTGTCTGTGCTTTAACTTAAGTTTACGGAATTGGCTGCAGTTTATATTTACATAACATGAATGATCGCCCGAGGAAAGAAGGGTGACTTTCGTCTGAGGGCTCATCAGCGTGAACTAGACACTGTTATGTCTGTTAATAAGTAACGAAAACATCCGAGCGTTACTAAACAAAGGATTATGTAGCCTATACCACGTACCACGTTGAATAACAAGTCATTGGATAATATCGATACAAATACTCCATGGTGTTTTACCTTTGTCAGAGTGGTCTGCCTGACTTTGAGGGAGGTACTTATACCTATACTTATTCATGCGAACAACAATTCATTGACCTGCTGATGATGTCTTTTTCATTTTTTCCCCTCCTCCCAACAACCGATGTCTGGTGGGTGACGTTTGCACTAAAATGGTTAAAACGTTTTTCCTTATTCTGCTTCTCTCAGAGAATCTCTCTGTAGTTCTGTGTACGGTGTTTCACCGTGAGCATAACCAAACTGAATGAGCAAGATATTTAGTAAAGCATTAAGATTTGGACTGAACACCCTGCCTTTTTAGATCAGGCATGGGGAATAGCGTCTCGGGCGTCCCGTCTTTGCAAAGAGGACACCAAAGCAGATTTCAAAGATTTCCAAACTCTTACAAAGGTAAGTAAGTCTACAAACTTTACTACCTCGACAATGCCAGGCGAAATGAGTTGGTATTTCGGACTACAAATGTAATAATAGTTACAAATAAATAAATGGTTGGAATATATTGAATTGGTTGTAGAATATATAATGTATATTGTCCTTCCCTTTATGCGCTACCATGTTATATTATTCTGTTGGACACACTGTAACGGTTAACATAAATAGATCATTATATAAGGAGTTCATTCTGTCTGCTGTTTACGCAATACACGAGTAAATTAATTGATAAAACGCGTGTTTACGTGACAATGAAAGTCATACTGATTAGCTGCTTTTGAACTGTACGGCTCTGAACCCTGTGAATGTTAGATTTAAATCAAAGCTCGTTTTGAGTGGTAATAATACACCGACATGGCAGCCATGCTACTTGAGAAAGTGTGGTGCTGAAGGACAGCGGCAGAGAGTAGAGTAAAGTTTGTCTCATTATAAGTAAAATTTGAATCTTTTTTTTATTGTTTTTTTACCAAGTTAATAAGGCCGTCGATTTTTTATTCCCTGTGACGGTCAACTTTGCTTTGATTCGAATAAGAGAAAAAGAAAATAAAGAATACCGCAGTGCTAACAAGGGAGACAGGTACAATCCCTGAGGCTCTGACAGAAAACAGTGGCTGCATTTATGTGACGCATGTATCACCGTTCTGAGAATACATGACAAGTGCTTTTAAAGTTGCATATTTATCTGAATTAAGTGAATTATGAATGTAGTCCCATAAGTTAACAGTAATATATGCAAGATAAAATGACATTGAGAAAGGTAAATGAACACAAACTTTTTCAACTAGTACTAGAGTGCTGCAGGTGCCATTGAAAAGCAACAGATTAATCGTTTATGTTTTGATTTTTATAGTGGGAAAAAAAATATTTCTTTCTCACATGCCTACAAAAAACTCGGAAGGACTATGAAATGATTCCAGGCCAAAACAAAGGTGGGGGTGACACTGGATCAATGGGTAGCACTGTGGCCTCAACAACTGGCCCTTTGTGTCTGTTCTCTGGTTTTCTCCGGTAGTCGAAATAAGTGCAGCTGTCACTAGTGAAGACCTGGCAACTCATTCAGGGTAACTTCTGCCCTGTGTTCTCTTGGATCGATCCCAGGTTTCCCATGACTGGATACGTGGCTGTGGATGCATGGATGGATGGAAAATGTATTAAATAATTACTATAAATAGGAAAATAATGGACCATAATAAATCTTATCGTTGCTTCTGGCTTTGGCAATTACTGTGCTGAGGGGAAGTTTGTCAGCCGCAGCCATTCACGGTAGTTTTATTTTTTTCTTTCTTTTTTTTCTAGTGTAAACATTGGGTCTGCATGGAGAAGAGAGAAGGTATGATGTTAGGCGTGGACGTTTGGAATTCAGGGGCCAGGGAATTAGCGCAGAAAAGCAATTTATAGTGTAAATTTGTGTAGCCTCATTTGCAGAGTACATCAGCATGTAAATGGAGGAAGAAACAGGGCCAGAGCAAATTGCTATGCACTCTCATCACGCAGGAAGTAGGGTCATTCCAGAGAAGAGGATAATCCTATCAGTAATGAGAGACAGGTTCTTGCACCTGAAGCACTCAGCTGCCACAAGCCGTTCTATTCTTCAATCATATATAATAGGATAAGTATATTTACAAAGTGCTTAGTTCCCTTACAAAATTTGTAAGGTTGCTCCAGTCCTGTATTAAACGATGTCACAGTTATAAGGTGACGGTTAGGCATTAGAAAGAGTTAGACGCAATGCAGTTTTTTGCTATTTGCAGTTATCAAACTGCACTTTAAAAAATATAGTGTTTTGAGACCTTGATGCACATGAAAAATGGAATGGTTGTACCACCTGGTGCTTGTAAACAACACATAAAAATTGAGAACTGGAGGAAAAAAAGGTTTTTTTATTTTTTTGCGGTGAATGCCATTTGCAATCAATCTGCCACTTTGTGGGAGTGCGCTACACTATGTATACCACATTGACTGGAGTGATGTTTCCATTTTGGCTGGTATCTGGCAGCAGCGTTGTGTGCTGTTGCCTCAGAACATTGGTTGGCAACATTTGGGCAGACAGATAGATGGACATTGTCTGATAAAATTGTACTCCCTGTGTTACAATATAGTTTAGAAATGCTTAATTTTGAAGGGCATAACAAATCATTTACAGTATATTTATTTTAAGCAAATTATCTGGAATACCTGATTCTTAATATACAGGTTTAGAGATCCTAAATAGCTATTACCTTCAGCTGAATGTACAGTATATAGTGCAATCAATTGCTGTTACCTTAGAGACTGATATTTACATTAAACAAGTCTTAATCAGAGAGTTTGGTTCTACCAGGAAGTGAATGAAATACACAAATGGATTATTTGCTTAGTTTGAATCAATAAACAAATAATACATTATTTGTATAAAATAACCTGTGCCCAAAAAAGTTGTTTGTTATTGATTTGGCTGTAACTGAAAGAATGCAAATGCATCTTGCATGAACCATGGGTGTTTAAAGTTTATTGTGAGTATTGGACAAGTAAAATATACACAGCTGTTTTAATACTTGTAAATATATTAGCAATCACTTCAGATTATACTCTAGAAGACACAGGGGTAGGTAAGTATATTTGAAGTTAAATTTATATTTGATGTTTAAAGTTTACAACTGAACATTTAGCTGGCATGATAGAGATAGTTGAAAATAAGTGTCGAAATAGGTTTAACACATTACTGTCTGCTGGGGTTTTTTGTCAGTTGTCAAAATTACAAGTGAAGGCCTAAAACTTTGTTTGTAGTTGCGTAAAAATATACATGTTATATGCGTGTGTGTATGTGTGCGTGTGTGTGTGTGAGTGTGTGTGTGTTTGTGTGTGTGGTGCGAGGGATTATATATATGCTACGTTGTGGGGAAAAATGCCTTGTTTGTAATTATGTAAAAATATCCACACTTAAATATGTGAGTGTGGAAGTTATGTATATGTACCGTTGTGGGGACAATTTTTATAAACATAAAAATTGCAGTCAAAAAACTAAAAATGCTAAAACTAAAAAACAGTTTTGTATTTTGTTTGGTTAAGGTTATGGCTGGGTAGGGGTTAAGGTTGTCACTGTAGGGATTATGTTTTTATAAAGAAATGAATGGTGAGTCCCCACAAATATATAGTTACAAACCTGCGTGTGTGTGTGTGTGTGTGTGCATGTTTTTTTTACTCTAATATGGTCCCACTACAACGCTGCTACGAGACTGTGCCACAAGGCTAAAGCATACCTCAGATTTGAAGTCATTGTTTTTAGTCTTGTAATATTCACACTTTAAAGGAAGACCATTTTCAGTGCATCCAAGTAGAGTTTTTGTTTTTCTTCTACTGTTGCAAATTACAGTCAATCACTGCAGGAGGCAGTTGCATTACTACCCTTATAAAGCATCCTAATCTGTTTATTGAACAATTGCTCATATTGCATTTTCTTTCAATAAAAAGGAACAGATTTAAGCATAGCTGGGCACTTTTTATAGTGCTCTGCGTGAAACCTGTAAAGCACATTACATCTGCAGCCTCACAATCATGTGAATGTGTAAAAATCAGATATGAGCAGAAGTCCAGAGGAACTGCATATTAATCCAAAGGAGGTACCTATTCAGCCATGTTTCCTTGACAACAGAGTGTGACATGTAAACTGTTTCCATGGCAATTATTCCTGAGTGCTATCAGCAGGAGATAATAATAGAAGGGAGACAGAAATGTGTGATCCAGCAGTACTGTTAAAGGAACATACGTGTTTTTGTAATATTCATCATAGGTCTTTGCTTTAGTTATTTTCTCTTTGGGTTGATCTCTGTTTTCTGGCCTCTGTCAAAGATTTCAAACAAGAATGTTCCATTGATTGTATTTATTTATCCCACCAGGCTCTAAGAGTTTGGCTCTTAGAAAGGGTTTGCTGTACCCATGATGTCAGAGCCACATTGTTTGCCAAGGGAGATATGTTGATGAAACTCTGTCATGATGATCTATATAATGTTTTCTGTACTGAGATGGATTTAATATGTGCTTCTATTACAGTCAACCCTTGAATATACTTGCCTTACACTCTAAAATATCAATTCAAATTCCAGATTTAAAAAAGTTAAAAAGCCATGCACTTTTCTTAACTGAAGATTCTTACTTGGCTAACATGGTTGATGTAAGCATTTATATGGCAAAAAAAAGTTTTCCTTCACATTCTCTTCATTCGATGCACTCTGTAAATGAGTTGGAACAACTGGCAATGTAAATGTAAAATAAGAATGTGGACTCAGTGCCAGAAATGAACACAGACTAGAGGAGCTATTCCCATGGAGCTGGGTTCACACCCATGACAATCTGTGGGCAGAAATGCCACAACGCTACAGCTGTCCCTTGAATCTTGAGTCACGCCCGAACTGAGGTCTTCTGAACTCCGTGAGGAGACGGCAGAATACAAATTGCGTAATGGGTACAAAATGTTATTGAAGTGTGGATACCAGGCATACAAAAGAGGCATTCAAGCAAATCTACATGTGCTTCTTATAAAACCTAATCTACAGTACCTGCAGAATTTGTAAGCAAGATAATTATAAGATAATAAGTGCAACTAATTTCGGCTCTTTTTTCAATTATCTGTGTATACAACTCTGTTGTACAAGTTCGTCATTAAAATGCAAAATGTAATTTATGACTTATAAAGCCATATCATTTGGCGAGTGCTAAAGCATGCAAACAATTTACCAAAAAATTGTGGAAGCTTGCAGAAAACTATACCTTGCAATTCATTTAAACCTCCTTGCTTTTATCCTTTAATTTCCAGACCACCATGCAGTATGCATTTGTTTAATAAATGATGCAGGCGTTGAATAGATAAAGAGCAATACAATAATTGTCACAATTTCATGCAGCACAAGTTCCAGTATTTTTCACTGAATCACACTCCAGAGAAAATGCAATGGAAATATGAAGGCAAGGCAAAAACCAGTTGTACATGAACTGTAAGAAAATGTAAACCATGTTAAACTTTGACTCTTTTGCTTTGACATTCTCAATGTTATGTAAAGACTTGGACACAAATCAGGAATGAATAAGCATGTGGATTCAGGGTGTGCTGATGAGAGAGGCTTTTTGGAGATCCTTCCCCAGAGAGATTGCATCATTGTTTTGTGATGTTGCATGTTCTGTACATGGTGGCACATGAATGTGTGGTCAGCCTGGTCCACAGCACAAGCCATTCTGCAAGGCAGTGTCCAGTGGGAAATGGTATTGTTGTTTCTGCTCCATTTCTGGTTGTTTCATATCCACATGAAAGGACAACAGGTTATTGTTTCGGGAACTTTACCGCTGATATAAATTCCTTTCTGATTGGATATTTAATTAAGAGATGAGATTGACATGGTCAAGTGTGAATTTTCTCTTTTCTCCATAATGTTAGAAAACACATTCATTTAGCAAAAAGTTCCTTTTCAAAAGTTATTTAAAATGTGTATGGACTGAAATTTTAAGGAAAATATTTTGCACAAGGTTCAAAGAAGTATAATTTTTGAAGTATCCCCACTATAATATACTATAGTCTTAGGTCCTATTTACATTTGGTTTTAAAATGCATCTTGGACAGCCAAGACACATTGCTGTTGATACCTATGTAGATTATGCATCTTTGCTGATCACTTGTGTTCAGATTTTATTACCATCTATGTCATTTCCACTAGATGGTCAAATAATCTCAGGCACAATTATTGTGACGTCCTTCTCAGGGATGCAATAGGATACATTAGTGTTCACATTAGAGTTGGATGTCTCAAGACCGGTCTTGCTCTTGTCTTAGTCTCGATATCCTCTGGTCTTGGTAGTGTCTTGGTCTTGGTTTAGGCGATCTTGACTACAAGTCTAGTTTACACTACAAAATATATTTGGTCACATGGGTAACACTTTATAATACTGTTCCGTAGTTAACAGGTAGATATGCAGGAACTAAGCAGCAACAAAGGAGTAGTTC
>JABFDZ020000045.1:6627255-6643313 GCA_019775955.2 Pollimyrus isidori | reverse complement strand
TGGGCCAACATTTCTAAAGAATGCTTTCAGCACCTTGTTGAATCAATGCCACATAGAATTAAGGCAGTTCTGAAGGCCAAAGGGGGTCAAACACTGTATTAGTATGGTGTTTCTAATAATCCTTTAGGTGTGTGTATATGAATGATTTGTCAGTAACGGAGTTCACTTCAAGCCTTTCTAGAGTTTTGTTTATTAAACAATGAGAAGGCAACAGGATACAATTCTAAGAGATCCGACACTGAAAAATATGGAGACATGCAGAAGAAAAAACATTTCAAAATAATATTGTTGTTTTGATCACTCCAAAACCTACACCTTTGCATTTGATGTGTTCATTTATTTACAATGTGACAGTTTTGCCTGGAACATTTCGTACTAGTTTTACATTTTAAACACACCTAACTTGTTTTTTCTTTGTGATCCATTTCTTACTAGTGTGCCGTGTCGTGCAACCATTGGCTGACATTGGAAACAAGACTCCACAATCAGTATCATGCCTATTTTCCACTTAATTATCTTAGATGATAGACAGGAGAAGCATGGCTGGTATGGTATGATAAAGTGGAGACTGAACTCCAGCCTCTCTTCATGTCATTTCATGAAAAATAAATCTCCTACTGTACATGAGATATCTGCTCATTCTGTGGCCATATTAATAATCATTCTCAGACAACCCAAATGCTGAAGACCAAGCAGATGGAGATGCTAGGGGAAGAACAGATTCTTTACTTGGTTACACCTACACCTTCTCTGAGCGTGTCTGACATTATCCAGTAGTTTCCTTTCTCCCCCTTTACTCCCACATTCACTCCTTCCAGGCAGCAAGTCTTTGCGTAGGAGTACAGCATCACCATGTGTCACACACACATACACAGTGAAGTTGTTTTTGTTCAAGAAAAAGAAAAACACCAGTGACTGTGATTCAGAGCACTGGTTGCTGTTCAAGACAAAATAATTATGTGTGGGACCCATTTTGCACAGCTTGAAGGATATAAATGCTTTCTATAACTTGTAAATGACCAGCTGAATTTACCACCACAATCCTTATATGATTCCGCCTTCACAGAGTAGCACAGCTGTGTCTCGCCATGCCGTCAGCTTGTTTCGTAACCAAGGTAACATGCAAAAGGTCAAATTCCCATTAAAGCACATGGCAAAAGGTCACTATGATATGGTAATTTTGAGGGAAGCGTTACGTTAGAAGTTGGAAACAATGCTGTGCTTTTTTGTAGAAGTGTTTTTTTATTAGCATGCATAGAAATTAAAGGCTTAAGTGATGGATTTTTACTGTATATTAGCAACGCTAAAGGAGACATGAATCATGGCATAGAATCTGGGCTTTTCATGCAGAGGATAGTGAAATCTGTAGCAGAAAAGGTAGGTAAATTGCAAAACCTGAGCACAGGGAAGGATCTGAACCAAGGGAAGTAGTTTTAAATGAAGAGGGCATTGAAAATGCAATCAAGATGGTGTAGGGGGTGAAATTACACCAAGGGGAGTCTGTAAGAAAATGATCGAGCATCAGCAGTGCAATGAGAAAAGGAAAATGGCAGATTTCTGTAGAGGTATTGTGTTCCCTCTTTGAAATTTAAACTTCTTTCAGTAGACACAGTGCATTACCCTTCCTTTTATTTCTGGCAGATGTTTACCACTGAGTGTGTCCAGCACGTTGTTAAGAATTCCAACATATTTCCCTTTGAAAAAGAAGATTCATCACGTTTATTCAGAACATTTATACAAGGTCACTTATACATTCCCATTTTAGGACAACGTGAAACTCTCTTGCACCAGCAGCTAGATGATAAAGAAGACAAAATATGGCAAAATTACTGGCGCCAATACAACAGAAGGATGGGAACAAGTCAAGCCTGAATTGCAACTCACGCTATAAACAGGTAACTCAAACTTAGCCATGTTCATGTTCAGGTCACACCTCAGATGTTTCTCAGTAAAAAATGAGCAGTACAGCAATAAATGCACAGCCCTATGCAATTGAACAAATGATACCATTTGAGAGTGCCAAGGGAGTGTTGCAGAATGTTCCCAAAAAGACTGACAAATTGTTTGACCATTTATGTAAGAAAAAGTCAGATGTTGTGATCTTGCAGCCAGCAGCCATGTTGTGCTGGAACTGATCATACCCTACCACTGCAAGCTGTACTCTTGCAAACACTTCAAGGGTATTTGCCTTGATGTTGCAATGAGGGGGATTTGCTGCCCGGGAAAAAGTTAGATAGATTACAAATAAACTATGGGGATGTTCACTGAGCTGAAAACGAGAGAGATGGGGCATGAAAAACCAGCTACCCTTCAAGGGACTCATTTTCCTCCAAATGAGACAATTGTTTAGCTCCCTTTTGAGATACATTTTTCGGAATTTCCTTCCACATCCACTGGCCAATTATAGAAGAAGTAAACGAAGGATTTCTTATGCCGATCCTTTGTCATGGCATAGAAGTCAATGGTACTTCCGTTCAACCTAAGATTGGCATACATTTCTTTTAAACAGCCACTTTATTAGGATTTTACCAGATTTTTCAGTGCAATTCAATAAAATCGTCATAAAAACAAGCCCGGTTACCAAAACGAGCATGGTCAATACCTGTTGCTAAGCTTTGTAACAATGGATGGTTCCTCTTTTGGGAAGTACAGTAGATAAGGCATTCTGCATGAATGGAATAAGAAATCAAAAGAATTTCAGTGGCTACACTCTCACTAGCAAAATCCTCAGATCCTAACCAGAGAGTTAGCACTAAGAAAAAACAGTAATCCCGTTTGATGGAATCTATGACTTTTTTTTTTTCAAATAGCAAGGAATAACAAATGAGGAATAAGGATTTTTTTTAGGACACCTAACGATATTTTTTCAAGACATTCATAAATCTGGTTTAAATTCAAATGTATACAATATGCATTGTATTATTTTATTTAAGTAAGAGAAAAAAAAATAAATTCATTGTCATTATATTGTATTCCCATCCAAAATGACCTCAGAATGCTTCTTATAGGTCTGTTGGACATACCAGTTTTTGTGTAAGCTCAGTTATCTGTTTACTTTGATGAGATGATTAAAGTAATGCCGTTATCAAAAGCATATTAGTCATAATTTAAGAAGGTTAGAAACTACAATTTTCAGTCATATGAAACAAATGTTCCTTATACAAAGATTGAAGAACATTTGAAACAAACTTTTAGAAGAACCAGAATGAGTTTAAGAACATGCGTAATCAATGCTATGTGATTAATCAAAGCCATATTAATCAGTGTCACATTTTTAAGCTAAATGGAAAACCTTACCAAAAAACTTTTAGAAACTTTGTATAAGATTTCAAGCATGATGACATTTTTTTACCTTTTTCACCTACATTATAGATGTCTTTGATCTAAGGTAAGGTATTTGGGGAATTATATTATAGCAGCATTTACTTTAATGATCACGTTTGATGTCACTCTAAACCCGAAGCTTAATTCTCTTGATTTGTTTTTTTTAATTACAGACAGTTATCACACACAGAAACCAATTTTGAGATACAGTACAGAATCACAATTAATTAATCATTATTTTTAAACGAATTAGGCAAATATCATAGATCAAATATCAAGATAACTTTTGCGCCAAATACAGTGGTACCTCGGTTCTTGAACTTAATCCTTTCCGGATTTCGGATTAATGCTAAAAAGCTTGAGTTCTGTTAAAATTTTTCCCATAAGAAATAACGGAAAACCAATTACAGTGGTACCTCGGTTCTCGTACTCACTAGAACTCTAGAACTGTAGTTTTTTGAAAGTCGAACAAACCAATTTGACCTAGAACTTGATCTGAATATCAGAAGTTGTACTTAAAAAAAAAACATAATTAGGTGTAATTTTGGGGGGGTCGGGAACCAATTACAGTGGTAGCTCGGATCTAAAACTTAATGCGTTAAGGACTCCTGATTGAATACTAAAAAGTTTGAGTTCTGATCAAATTTTTTCCATAAGAAATAATGGAAAACCAATTAATTGGTTCCCGGCCCTCCAAAATTACACCTAAATATGTTTGTTTTTTTTTTTTGCATTTAAACACAAAATGAACTGGATCAAACAAGAAGAGCATTTTTTTCTTAATGGCTTCCAAAACGATAAAGATCTTTATCTTTCCCCTTGTCCTGCCCCAATCGTCGACTCCTTCCGTGTGCCACGCCCCCTCGTTACCTTTGTGTGGGATTCCCATGTGATCAGCTATTTCTGGATGTTGTCATTAGTCCACTGTATTAAGTTCGCATTTCAGTTTGTTTTCCCAGTCTGGTCATTGGGTGCGTTCGACTTGCTTACAGCGCTGGTTTAAAGCAACGCATTCGGATCCTGACGCAATGCATTACATATGCATTGCGACCTCTTACCCGGCTGCACAAACTGTGCACCACCTCCGTGATGACACACATTTGCCCTTATTAGCTGAAGAGATTAGCTACAAGCATGACGTTTGTATCCCAGGCAGTTCCAATGCGTAATCTGCTATTTCTCCTGAATATCATGTAAAGCAGCGAGAACTGGTTTTCAGTTAATTTATTTGGTAAAATACAGTTTAATTGAATTGCAGTTACATATATTGCGACCTCTCACCCGGCTGTACAAACTGGAACTGCCTCCGTGACGACACACCTTTGCCCTTATTGGCTGAAGAGTTTAGTTACACGAATGAAGTTTGTATCCCAGGCAGTTCTGATGCGTAATCTGCTATCTCTCCCGAATATCGCGTAAAGCAGTGAGAACTGGTTTTCAGTTAATTTACCTGTTAAAATAAAGTTTAAATAAATTACATAAATGCTCTAATAGTACACGTAAGTAAATGGTTTATTTATTTTTAGTTACTGTAATGTTGCGCTGCTTTATTTGGTTAATCGTCCAGTCTGTGAAAAAGGTATTCAAGTAAGAATTGCATTGTAGTATGGCTCATTCCCTAATTTATATTAGGTCAGTGTTCAAGGTTCGACTTCTGATATTCAGATCGAGTTCTAGGTCAAACTGGTTTGTTCGACTTTCAAGCAATTTGAGTTCTAGTGAGTTCGAGAACCGAGGTACCACTGTATAATTATCAACATGTCATTGTGAAAGTGGGGGCATGGCAGGAGAGGGAGGTAGATGACACTATTTAGTGTGTTGGTTGCTTCTACCTTTCCTGCATTCTCTCTGATATGTGTGGAGATGTGTGGTGTGTGTTGTCATGATCTGTTTTATTGTTACTTGGCACCCAGAGAAACGCTGCAATCCATAAAACACTGCAAGCCAGTTCAACTGTCATGAAAATACCTACGATTTCCTGTCCTCACCCTATTTTCTAGGATTTATTTTCAGCCCCTGATGAAACTGCAATTTACTTAGCATGTGTATTTAGCATTTGCTAATGACCCTGCTCCCAGCTATCCCAGTCTCCCCAAATACGGATACGTCACCCAAATAAGGGTTTTTCCCAGCCCTGTGTACATGTTTCATCGCTACATACTTCATTATCAGTAGCCAAAACACAGTGCGCCGCTTGACTGATGGCATTTGCCCCCTTTTAACCTTCCTGTAGACGAGTTCACCTCCCTCGTCACCTCATGTTATGGCAAGGCCAACAGGATAAGCTGTGCTGCGGGCTGTAGCCCATGTGAGAGGCGGATTACATATTTATTTGGGGAATTCGGTTCTGAGCTGCCATCTGTCATTTATATCTAGGCAGCGAGCATTTGCAAGAGTAGAATATCAGAGTGCAAAATGCGACGGCCAAACTTCTTTAAAAAAAAAAGAGAGAAACACCCAATAGGAAAGATCAAAAGGGGTTATAATGGAGGGTGAGTTAGATACTGGCTACATCGGGGCCTTGTAGCCCAACCTGTCCAGTGATTATTGGTTTTGGTGTGATTACTTGTGATATAATAGTATATTTCTGTTAGGTTTCTACATCATAGTTTCACATTTGTAGTGCTGCATCAAAGCCAGTCGTGTGTAGCTTGTTGCTTCTTCAGTGTCATCACAGGTAATCACGCTATTAAGTTCTCCTGTGGCATTCACAGGAGCCAGCTGGCATGCAAAGGCAACATGCTGCCTGGAAAAAAATGTAATTGGCCTTAATTGCAATGCAAGGCAGCATTTGCAGCAACGACAAATATGCAACATTATCAACTAAAGGAGGGCAGCATACATATGCATTTACTTTACCTGCTTTGCCAAAGACATGTACTGCAGTGGTTCTTAATTCTCTGTAAAGCATCACCTTGCACATGTTAATGATTGCTATCCATATGAAAGCATTGTGATGCCATAATGAAAATGATAAACAAGTACCTTATATAGCAAGTTGCTGACAAAATTAAAAGAAGCTATGAAATTAATTAAGAACAGGCTATACTGGATAGTTTTGTTAATCCCTACAATAATTCTGTCCTGTACTGTAATAAAATAACTGTAAAATAGATACAAATTTGTCCACTTGGTCCAGCAAAGCTTTATATATAAACAGTGATAGGAGGAAAAGGTCTTTAATACATTTCTTATTGTTAACAAAGTACATATAGGACATAGGTAAGCGACGATTGTGCAAGAGCCATTGTTTTCCACTTAAAATCAGTCAAGGAGCCAATTAATAGAACATCTTATCAGTTCATACCAATGTTTCCCATTTCTGAGACAACAGCCATATGATGTTACCCAAAAGTGGCAGATAGCAAACATCTTATAATGGACATTAAAAATCTTTCTTGAATGTTTCTACATTTGTAATACATTTGAAATAAACCATATCCATGTAACAATGGATGGTTCCTCTGTTGGGAAGTACAGTAGATAAGGCATTCTGAATGAATGGAATAAGAAATCAAAAGAATTTCAGTGGCTACACTCTCAATGCTGATGCCGTTCCTTATACACACACCTAAAGGATTATTAGGAACACCATACTAATACAGTGTTTGACCCCCTTTCGCCTTCAGAACTGCCTTATTGTTATCCTTATTACTGCCGCATACTGGATGTTTTTCCATTTTCACACCATTCATTGTAAACCCTAGCAATGGTTATGCGTGAAAATCCCAGTAACTGAGCAGATTGTGAAATAGACTAGCAACAACCATGCCACACTCAAAATTGCTTAAATCACATTTCTTTCCCATTCTGACATTCAGTTTGGAGTTCAGGAAATTGTCTTGACCAGGACCACACCCCTAAAGGCATTGAAGCAACTGCCATGTGATTGGTTGATTAGATAATTGCACTAATGAGAAATTGAACTAATCCTTTAGGTGAGTGTATACATTGTGTATTGGGGATGTTCTACAGTGTTGCACGCGAGCAGCAAGAAGGCTTGAATATGTATGAATTTCATCACAGACCTAAGAAAGTCTGAGAACTTCATGCAAATGTTAAACATATTTCTCTGTGCAGGCTAAGAAAATGCCTGATAGTGTCAGCTAACGGTAAAACCTGCTGCTTTCAGCATCCTTTTGAATCCATTTTAAAGGCATGATCCATTTCAACTTGCAGGTTTTTTTTTTTTGGTCACCATAGGGATATTCTTCATCAATGGCTGTCACTCCCAGGCAAGGCAGACTGGCAGCCGTCTCTCTGCATTGTAGTTTCAGGCCCATGAAAAAGCAGCTGCGGGTGGTCATATTATCACTTCTGAGCTTTGTCAAGTCATTTAAAATAGGTGGTGCTGGATAAGACCTATTATCTGCTTCTCTCTTCCACATTATAATGAAAAGCAGTGGATCCCTTTGACGTCCATGTGGTGTCTTAAAATAAATCGGAAAGCTATGATTCAGAAATTGGATTAAAGAGGGAATATCCAAAGAGATATCCATGGTCCCTTTTCAGTGACCAACATGACGCCAGTGATCTTATCAGCTGCTCTTACTCCCAGGAGACAAATAAAACAATTCTGGGGGTGATGCACATTGTGTGCTGATAAGTAATCTTCACTTAGAAGCAATGTTTAAAATAACTTGTGCAGCATTATCACACATTGCTCTTGTAGAAACAGCGTAAAACAAAGCTAATTGGGAACAAATTTTTTGGTACATCGAAAATCCAGTAAATGAGCTTCAATATTTTGATATATCAAGAATTTTCGGTAACACTTTCTGTTAATGCCATGATCATAAGAATCTATGAATGCATTCATAACAGATTATAATACATTCATATAGAATTATGAGCATGGCAATATTTTTTTACGAAAAGGCATCACACATTATAGCCATGTTTATTATGCGGTATGAATGCTTTATAAAGCTCTCATCTATAATGTACTATAGATACATTCCTAATGCAGAACAAAGCATCCTTATACCTGTCACTATAATGTATTATGAAGGCATCTATATTTATTATATATAAGAGCTTCATTGAAGCTTATGGCGTATTATAATCAAGACTACAATGACTACAATGACTTATGCATGGAAACAGAAGATGCGGGAATGTTTTATTAATTCTTATACCAACTATTATAATGCATTACGAAGGTATCTAAAATGCATTATAGATGACAGCTTCAAATAAGGTGTTACTGAATTTTCTTTTAGAAGAGTTTAGGGTTCTAGACAGTGTAAATTGCCGAAGGTTTTTTTTAAAGCCTTGTGATATGATTGAAACATTACAGCAGCATCCACTGTTCTATGGAGGATGATTTTTTTCCTCTTTTATTCAACCCTCTCATCAGGTTTTACTGGTATTTATCTCTCTCTCTCTCTCTTGCACTCTCTTTCTCACTCCCTTGCTTGTTCTGCCTGTGTCTTGGCTCACATGATGTTCTTATGTTACTCAGTAATATTTTGCATATGGCTCCTCGATGTGGATCCAAACTCAGGGCTGAATGGAGTTTTTGTCTGCCGGAGGCATACAGCTCCCCCAAACAACACCATTCGCCTGAGACACTCCCATGATTCCCTCCGCAGCTGCTGCCATATATCATTTCACAAATAATCAAGAAATAGGTGATGGTTTCAAAGGCAGTCCAAAAAAGGCGTGTCTCAGGATACAGTCCGCCTTATGGCTTTTGTCGTCCACTTTGTGGGTATATTTGTTTCTGATTTACTTCTATGTAAGTTTAATGTATTTTACACTTCTCTGTTTGCAGAAGCTATGGAAATTGTGAGGAGAAACAGATATAAAATTTCAATAGATTCTTAACTCGAAAAACATGGTGAGTGCAATTTCAGATTTAAAATTATATACAAATTTAAGTGGTTAATGCTTTGCTTAATATTTCAACTATACAATTGTGAGTGCACAATATATCTGCCCTGTACACAGACATAGATAAAATAATACAATGGTTTCGTAATGATAGATATACTGAATTTGACTAATATACATCAATCAGACGCATGTTTATAAGCAATAGTTCACAGAATACCGCCCACAATGAATAAGAATCTACAGCCTAGCATTGCTGGAAATTACTGCATCAGTAAGGAAACCATGTGAGGAGGCAGATGAGGACATAGATGTGTGGTGACTCAAAGAAACATGCTATAACTATGAAATGCATGCTTGTTAGATACCTCTGCTTGTATCTTAGGTACACACACCCAGTGCTTAGGGAAATCAATGAAACGGAATGAAGTCATTTCGGCAGCAATAAGCTCATCAGCAGATGAACTTATCCAGATGTCTTAAAAATGTATATACTGAGCTCTACGGCATTAGTAGAATGATTACTTTAAGAAGGATGAATATTCGAATATTATTGAAATAAATTCTGATTTTGATACTGTCAGCATTCATATTTTGAGATCTGAATTTGGAAAGTTGGTTGCAAGTAAGCTGTTCATTGCCTACCAGGATGATGTATCACAAACAAGATAACTTGATTGATAACTATCAATTGATAAGTTATCAGGACTGATAACTAAGGGTGGGCTTATTTAAAAATAAATACTATGTTAAAAATAATGGTTCCTTCAAATTATGATTATGCTTTTTGAAAAATGCTTTCTTAGTTATATAAACTGCACTCTCACTAATTTTGATTTTCAGTGTTTGTGCATCCTGGATTCTATATCAACATTGAAGTAATCCGCATCTACCCCTCATGATTTTGTACATTTGGATCTCATTCCAGCCTAGTCGCCTTTGCCCGTGCTCACAGAGATTTAGTTCTCCGGACTTCTCCTTGTATGGCAACCCCTTTTTACACCAGGAATCAATTTTCTTGCTTTGCTGAACTTGCTGTAATGCAGCAGTATCCCGAGGAGGCCAGAACTTCCTAGCACAAGTTGCTTACTTTTACATCAAGATTTTATTATCGGGTTGTGTGACTTTGTGAGACTTTTACATGCTTACACTTATATTCAATCACGTCAGTGTTTTGACTGCCACATTTAATAGTTATCATTGATGAAGGCGTCTACTGTATATAAAACAGACATATCTCTTAGTACAGCCTGTTCTTACCTCTCTAAGGCCTTATACTCCTAAATAGATTTAGCTACACAAATGAAAATGTGAGTCCATTATTATTTAATTTTTTTATTTATTCCACAATAAAATTTAATAGCATGCTAAGCTCATATTATATTCGATGTCCAAGGATTAGTAATGGTTCAAGAAGACACTGAAAAGAAGACTGACAACGGTCTAGAGCGTACGCCTGCGTGTAATTTCCTGTTGCAAAGGGTCATTTTGTTGTCTTGGAAACTTTGTGCTAGACGCCTCCAGCTGTTATCTTGGGTTGAATGATGCCGTACAGAGTAAGTAATGCCTAGCAATTAAGGGGGGGGTCTTTGTTTGATTTTTATTTATTTATTTTTGTCCATGTGGTAGTTAAAACCTGGCAGCTATGTTTGTCCTTGATGAATTCAGCACATTCCGAAATTGGCAGAGTCCCTGGCTCTCTAGCAGGCATTGCTGTGCTAAATGAAAGATTTATTCCTCCAGGTCAAATTTATTGCTTTCCCTCAAGGTGTCAAGTGCCCAGATACCTTCTTGGAGGCTTTGTATCACACGCATGTGCATGCGTACCAGAGCAGGAAATATGTAGATTAACCTTTAAGACATCATTTGAAAGCATTGAGACATCTGTTGGGCTATCTATTTAATCAAATTATGCACTCTGTTACATCACATTATTTTGGTATCTTGCAGGCATGCAGTATGTGAAACTTTCAGCCAGCCTAATTTTACTGATAAACTCTTGGGGGTCATTTTTTTAGGTTAGAATACAGGACTGAAACTTCATGCTTTTTGTTGATTTGTTCATTTCAGAGATGGACGGTGTCCATGGTAGTAAGGTTCTCATTGTGCCTGAATCATTTGACATTATAATGTTTTACACATGGCAGTCTTGGCCCAGCTGAGATCTTCTCTCAATGGTCCTTTGTAAATAAAGGTTATTTGTTCTGTCCTATCTGATAGCTTTCCTTTCTCTCAGTGTATTGGCCTTCAGTTAAGACACACTGTTAGACATTTGTTTATTTTACAAGTCTTATTCTTGCCCTGCCCCGATCGGCCGATTCTCCTGTGTGCCACGCCCCCTCTCTACCTCGTGTGGAATCCCCATGCTCCCTGCTGATTCCTAGTCATGTTAATTACTGGTTTATTTAAGTCCATGTCTGTGTGCCTTTTGTTAGTCCGGTCATTGACATTGTGCCATTGTGAAGTTAGTTCTGTGTGGTACTCCGTGTTCCCCAAGTTGCCTTTCCTGAATAATTTTTTTATTTGTTAGGGTTCTTGTCTAATTTTATGTTAGCAAATTATGGACCTTCCAGCAAAACGTTTTTTGAGAATACACAAAATTGGGGTCCATGACTCTTCAAATCAGTCTCTTCAGCTGCTACTCAAGGTCTCTATTATTGGCTAACTGAATTGTATTCTAACATCTGCAGAACTTCAGTCATACCAGGATCCTGAAACCTTGTACTGCTTGACAAACATCAGGACTACCGTTGAGGAAACCAAGCAAAGAAAATTTTCTCTTTATACATGTTAATACCCCAACAGAAGACCGGACATCCTGGAGGATTCAAAACATGGTGGCAATTATTAATAAGATGTCAATTTTCTATAGGTGCTTAATTTTTTTCTTTATTATTAAAAAACAGAAATAAAATGTCCATGTTTACTGTGTATCATAGATATATAAAATGTTCCAGATAATTTAAAAAAAAATCTGTACAGAAAGACAAAATGATGGCTGTGTGCTGTCTGGTTTTATGTTCACACCTGATGCTTATGGGGTAAGGCTGGGGTTGGCAATCTTGTCCAGAAAGGGTCGGTGTGTATGCAGGTTTCTGGGACAACCTGCAGCTCAGCTGTTCAAACCCTGGTGTGAGGACTCTTCAGACAATCAGTCCTCTAATTGGTAATCTGAGTTACCTGCGTTTCTGGATATGATTGCCCACCCCTGAGGCAGAAGATTCACACAGCAGGCAAATAATTAAATTACAAATAAGAAGTTATTCTTCACTAAAAAAGCACTTTAAATAACCTAAGATATAACATCTACTGTAAACAGAGTGAAAATAAGAGCATTTAGTCTCACAAGCAGCCCTCAAATTTCAGTATTTTATTAAAATAAGGGTATTAAGTGTTCAGTTTGTTCTTGGTTGGCAAAAAGGGCTGCCACATTATTTTGTAGGTGGGCCAGTTAACTACAGTAACTGCACATTACCTGAAATGCTGAAAGACCGGTTTATCAGAAGTATACAGAGCAGCGGGTGTGGCGACAACTTGGCGGTTAGCATTGGTACCTCCCACGAAAAGAGCTGGTGCTTCAAATCAATTCCTGTGGCTCTTTGTGCACAGCTGTAAGATGTGAAAAGAGCATCAATGTTTCTGGGAAGGTTGTGGAACAACCCCACTACCAGTAATCAGTCCTTAGTGGTATAAAGTAAGCCTTTGCTCTGTAAGAGGGAGAAAGGCTGTGAGTGCTGCCCGGCACTTGGAGGGTGAATTCAGTTTGTGAATTCTTGGTGAGAAACCAAACCGCCAATTTTTATCCATTGGTTGTCATTTTATATCCTAGGGGTGCCAATAAAAGTTACTGTTTCATTAGCCAGTCCCAGTGTCTAATGGATCTGTTTACCTTCTTGGAGAACATGTTTTGCACAGCAGGTTTTGCATCTGCACCCCATACTTTTTGCAGACTTTATTCTGCAGCCAAAAGACATGCTCGTGATTGTGTTTACAAGTATGCACCCTGTGATTGACCTCTATTCAGTCCAGGGTCTCCCCTCTGCTTCAGGTACAGTAAAATGGAGCAGTTATTGAAGATGGATGGTTGGCTATCAAGCAGATACACATACTGTCTAATACATTTATACCTCTCATTTACTACTGGACAATAAAAACATGTTAATATCACTTTGGAGAAAAATGTTAGCTACTAAGTGTCATCTTAAAGATTATAGAGATTGCTTGAATATGTTTATTTCTCAATCTACTACAACCTCAGGCTGAGTTTGATCTGATTCCATCTGACACTATTCCAGCCTTAGCCACAAAGTCATTTAAACAAGAATCAACTTCATTTGTCCCACTTGGCTTAATGTTCTTTGTACCCTGCTCGCTAGAAGGTTCCATCTTTGTTTGGGTGGCAAAGGTCTTCCATATCTGGATCTGTCAGGAAGCGTTAGTGTATTACATGGACACTAGGAAGAATTCAAATTGTGTATACCTTATGAATACTGATAAAGACCAGTTATGAAAGAAAATCCAAAAATCTCCGGACCATGTATTCAACTCTGGAGTAAAAATTTCAAAACAAACACAAGAAGTATTAACGTGTTTAGTATTAAAGATATAACATTAAAATTATACTTTTATTTGAAACATTGGCCATGCTCTACATTTGTGAGCAGGAAGGCTTTATATAAAATAACACATTCGTTCTAGTCATGGATTTTTGGCACCTTTCTTGGTGGAATGATTTAAAGTTTATTTTTTTGTAGTTTATTTTAGAGTTACCTATTTATGTGAAGGCATTTGAAATCGCAATAGATAGCTGTTCGCTCCTCTATCCTTAAAATGACTTTCAAATTGTTTCATACCTAAATATGTATTCTTTGCTTTAATATCTGGAAGCACAATGGGACACGGGACAATCGAAACACGTGGGTATGTGTGGTAGAATTATATTGAAGTTCAAGGCTTTTACATTGATGCAAATGAGATTACAAAGAATTAAGCTAGTAATATCTCTATAAGCTTAAGGTGCTATATAAAAAGATAGGCAGGCCTGGATATTTATAATTGTGGCTTGTATGCCTGCCAGGGGAGAGATCAGTGAGTTTTAAAAGTGTAGTGATTATTGGACCATGCCTGACAGTTACAGGTACAGCTCAACTTGTCTGACACTTCACATAGAAAAAAATAATAAATATCTGAATGATTCTGGCATGTAAATCAGACATAATTCAAAAGCAGAACAGCTGCCAAAAGTACCTACCATCACGTGGTAAAAAAATGGCCTTCCAAGATCTGCAAAAGGTGGAATACCATGTGCTGCAGTGCGGAACTGGACAGGCGGCAGGTGCAGGTTTTAGATAGTTCATCACAAGCAGCAAGCAACGCTACACTCTACAAATGACGGAAAACGTAAGGTTTTATGTGGAAGTTTGTCTTATAAACCAAACATTTGAAGAAACTTAGTGTACTGAAAGGTTATATGAATTATTATAAGAATTGCTCGTAGTAAGTGCTGAAATGAGTGTTGAAAGCTGTACTGCTTCTCCTGTGTTTGAAATACTGGTCAAAAACGACTTCAAACAGTCTCTCCATGAAATAACCAATTAAATTTTCTCAACCTACTACTGATTAATTGAGAGACTTCTAGAACAGGTTTATCATGACTAGTGCTAAGTGCAGCCTGGAAATATACAGTCATACTGGAAAATCAGAACAGCTGAACTAAAATAAAAAATAAAATGTGTTAATGATAATGTGTTAAACAGGATGGATTGTATATTTGTGAGATTAAGAGCCAATTTAGTGAAACAATAAAATATTAATAATGATGAAAATAATAGTACATAAATAATATTACTGTCTTAAAATTTAGATGAATTGGTGTCTGTAACTTGTGTTTGCTCCGTGTAACTTGTGATAGACTGAAATATGATTCAGGGCGTTGTTTTGTTTTATTATTGAAATGTGGTGTACAGTACGTCTATTGGTGCCCTCCATTAAAACCACAATACTACGTGAAATTATGTACCATAAAGTGTAAATCCCAATCCTAATCTTATCACATTCCGGGAAGTACTGATGATACAAAAATTTTCCTCCGTGGCAGTTTTTGGGGAATCCCCTGGATTTTTCCAGTAATACAACAGACATCCAGTCAGGAGAATTTGGTAAGTTAAAAAAAATGTAGACCAAAACAGAAAGTGAGCACAGAGATTATTTTAGGTGTATCAGACATGTAAATATATCAAATATATCTAGATTACTGAGCGCACTTTAAGCACTGTTGATTTACACGTTATTTATTATTAATGAAATTCAAGCGCTGTAATAGTCTGGCGTTGCTCCAAGACGTCTGGAGTATGTTGGCTTTTGTGAAACAGATACAGCCTGGAAGGTCATGGTGAGCGCAGGTCTCCGTGGAAGAGACAAGCTGCTCAGTTGTCTCTGAATAAAACTGAAAGCCGTTCAGATTCAGTCACGGTGGCTGCTGCATAAAGAAGATCCACGAACTACGGCAATAGCATATTCCAAAAGGCGGAGAGCCGGGTCGTATCCAAGAGGCTCTGAATATAAATTAGAATAAGACAGAACATGCTACGGACGACCATAAAACACACTGTATACGACGTGCTTTGAATGACAAGCAGGTGGCATAACTGAGCGAAAAGCAGGTGCATAATAAATTACTCACTAATACTTGCATTTATTGTTTTTCAAATGATACATTATCATAATGTTATCTTTAAATTTAATGTCGCTTTCAAATGTCCACTTTGATACGAAATGAACAAAGGGTGCATTTTAGATTAGACTATATTTAGTTGTAGCCTATTTCAGTTATAATAGTTTTTAAAAGGCGCCACCTAATAATGAGTAATAAACTTTTATGGGTGGGGGGAAGTGGGGTG